>JANAVB010028198.1:9003773-9131273 GCA_029216955.1 Iris pallida | reverse complement strand
AAAAGTTGAAAATAATAAACCCAAATGATATATGATGCAGCGTGCAATATCTGAAAAAAATAAATAAAAGAGAAAAGTGTTGTAAAGGAACCATACAATATTGAGGAGTCGTCACTGACTGGATGTAACTTCTAGAAGGAAATATTCTTCAACAATTTTTTTTGACCTTATTTTTTCCACGTTGCAAGCAACAAAGGCCCATTCTCCTAACTAATTATGCATTAGGTCAGCAATGGTGTCACTTTATTTTTTCCACTTTATTTGTATTATTGGATGACAATTATTATCTCCTTTTCGAGACTTCCATTGACATTCAATTATACAATGTCACATCAGTGTGGTCATTAAGTGTATCAAAAAAAATGTGTTCCCATAGCATTACTCTTAATTATTTATAAGCTAATCTTTTTAAAACCAGAGTAATTGTGTAAAATAATTGTCTTAAGCTTCAAGATCATTCATTAGGGTGGCAAAAGTTACTCGATTTATTATGAAATGATTAATGTAACAATTACAATATACATCCTAATTTGTAATTGTAATCTAAATACCTTTAGTTTTATGTAATATTTTAGTGTGATGTTACTGACACTCCTAGAATGTCATCTTGTACTCCTCTTTCATTTTTATCATTAAAATTTAAAATCTATCCCTACATTAAATTTGACACTAATTTGTGCATGCATGAAGGGAGAAGTGCAGGATGACATTTTAGGAGGGCCAATAATGTTAATACAATGACAAATTTGGAATTTACATGATTGAAAATTAAAAAGAAATGCAAGATGACATTTTAGGAGTGCCAATAATCCATATTTTATTAGAAAATTATTAAAAAATAACAAACAATGAAAAAAAACCAAAAAAGAAAAAGTAGGAAAATATTTGTTTTTAAAAAACTATAGAAAGAAAAAACCGAATAAAAAATGTATCCACAAATTCTTAAGGGATAGAACTTTTATGTTTTTTTTTGGTAAATTGTTTACCCTGATATTTATAATTTTTGAAAAAAAAAAATTCATAGCCTAAATAAAATTTTAAAAAAATCACCCAAATATTTCAAAAGATAAAGAAAAATTCCATGTACACCCGTTTACTTTTATGTTATATTCTATAGCAAATCCTTAACAGAAGCTTTTATTTTTTTTTTTAAATCACACGCACACACACAATTGGGGGGCTCGAACCTTGTCGGCCCCTCCGGATGTCCGCTCTAATACCACTAGGCTAGAGAGCTCAGACAACAGAAGCTTTTATTGAAACTAACATATTGAAGATTTTTTTTATTAACAAATCGTGACTCTCAACTATCACCACTTCTATACTTAAATAACACTAGCATATATGCACTTGCGTTGTACGTAAGAAAGATCAAAACATATTTGTATTCAAAATTTGTTTAATTTTTAATAAATGAATGAGGCTAAACAAAGTAAAAATTTCAATATCTCATCTTTAGATGTTCAATACATTTAAGAGATGTTGTAATTAGAAATGTCAAAGAATAACTCTTATATTTATCTAGATATTTCCTACTAATTTTAGTTAATTTGGTACGCTCCTAGTAGACACTTTGTTTCTCCAGCTTTGTCATTACGTTATTTATTTATTTTAAAAAAACATTACTAACTTAATTATTGAGAACCAAACATTTGATTACATATTTCACCTCAATATATTAATGTAATTGTAACTCCAATATATTATAAACATACTCAATTACATTAGAAACTCACTTCTATAGAGATTATAAATAATTACAACAATCCTAATTTGCTAATAAAAATAAAGAAATATTTTAGCAACTGTTCTCATTCAAAATATAGAAACTATCATATACCTCTATTTTTTAAAAATCTAACAAATATTCTAATTTTTTTTATAAATTAGCCAAAATTTTGATTAAATATATCTTAAAATGTTATTTGTTTCGTACAAATTAGGGACTACATTTGCTAGTTTTTAAAAACATAAAATTTACTGTACAGATAATAATTTCTATGAAATTGGTTAAAAGGTAAAAAGTTTAAAAAATTAGACAGAAATATAGACATAGTCAGATGGTCTGGCGGAAAACAAGCATGCTCAATTTCAGTCAGACCGTCTGGCAGAAATTGGACATGTTCAATTTCAGCCAGACCGTCTAGCTGAAATTGAACATCAGATTCTGTTTGGTTTATTGAAAGTTTGGGTTGGTTTTTGTTGGTTTATTTTTATTATGGTTTTGATTGGTTTTTATTTTGGTTTGATTTTTTTTATATATTGATTTTAATGTTGGTTTTTTGGTAGTTGGCTGGTTTTTTTTTATTTATTTTGGGTTGTTTTCTTTCCTTTAGTAGTTTTGATTTTTAGTTTAGTTATTTAGTTGTTTTGTTTAGGTTTTTTTTTTTTTTTTTTTGGTTGAGGTGGGCTAGCTTTTAACCGTTGCTAGTTTTTTGGGTTGATTTTTGGTTTGTTTATCTATCCCTATATTTTATACTTATTATACGAACCACTTATGATTGGAATTGAAATGTTGCAATAAATCTTAGCAACGGTTAAAAACTATCCCATCTCAACCCAAAAAACAAACCTAAACCAAACAACTAAATAACTAAACTAAAAATCAAAACTAATTAAGGAAAGAAAATAAACCAAAATAAAAAAAACCCAACCAACTACCAAAAAAGCCAACATAAAAATCAATCAAACCAAAAAAAGAAACTAAACCAAAACCAAAACCATAATAAAAATAAACCAACGAAAACCAATCCAAACTTTCAATAAACCAAACCAAATCAAACCTGATGTTCAATTTCAGCCAGACAGTCTGGCTGAAATTCAGCAATGCTTATTTTCTGCCCAGCCGTCTGGCTATATTTATATTTTCTTCTAATTTTCCAAACTTTTTATCTTTTAACCAATTTTATAGAAATTATTATTTGTACAATAAACTTTGGGTCCGACTATTGGCACCCCACCCATTTCTAAGTACACCCCAAAATTAAATAAAAAAAAAAACCCTAAAAGTTCTATTCTACCCCCCGCTGAGTACACCCCACTCTCTTCCCTCCCCCCTCCTCCTCCTCCCCGCCGCCTCTCCTCCTCCTCCGACCAGTCCCCCTCCTCCTCCCCGCCGCCTCTCCTCCCCCTCCGACCAGTCCCCCTCCTCCTCCCGCCGCCTCTCCTCCCCCTCCACCGCATCTCCTCCGACCCCCCGCATCTCCTCCCTCCCCCCTCCTCCTCCCGCCTCCTCCTCCTCCTCCTCCTCCGACCCCCCCCCCCGGCTCCTCCTCCTCCGTTCGAATTTTTTTTTGGGTCGCAGTCGTCGGGGATCGGAGAGGGGGAAGAGGAGGAGGAGGAGGAGGAGGCGGGTCGGGATGAGGGGGGGTCGGAGGAGGAGGAGGAGCCGGGGGGGGGGGGGAGGGTCGGAGGAGGAGGAGGAGGAGGCGGCGGGTCGGGATGAGGGTGGGGGGGTCGGAGGAGATGCGGCGGAGGGGGGGGGCCTGGTCGGAGGGGGGAGGAGAGGCGGCGGGGAGGAGGAGGGGGACTGGTCGGAGGAGGAGGAGAGGCGGCGGGGAGGAGGAGGAGGGGGGAGGGAGGAGAGTGGGGTGTACTCAGCGGGGGTAGAATAGGATTTTTAGGTTTTTTTTTTTTTTTAATTTAATTTTGGGGTGTACTTAGAAATGGGTGGGTGCCAATAGTCGGACCCTAAACTTTCTGTTTTAAAAAACTGGAAGTATATATTATTTTCAATAATTGAACGAGGATAGTTGCTAAAATATTCTAAAAATAAAACAGGAGTGGTTGATGGCCGCCGGCTGTAGGTCAGAGGAAAAAAATACCATAATAAAGAAAGTATCCGAAGGAGTAACCATTTCAACCCCTAAAAAAGGGTTATAGAAGCAGTCCAAGCACAAAATTAGCAGAGTCCAAAACAAGCAAGCAAGCAAATTTTAGAAATTGCGAGAATGGACACGTTCTTCGTATCCCACGGCTCGCCGACGCTGTCCATCGACGACGGGATCCCGGCGAGGCAGTTCCTCAAGTCCTGGCGGCGCGACGTCCTCCCCGACGTGGCCCCGACGGCGATTTTGGTGATCTCCGGCCACTGGGAGACCTCCGTCCCGACCGTCAGCGCCGTCCGCGGCGCCAACGACACCATCTACGACTTCTACGGCTTCCCCAAGCCCATGTACCAGGTCCCCTCTCTTAATCACTTTAATTACGGTCCCAGGACTCTATCCGCGTGCGTGTCCGACACGTATCCAACGCAGACATGTTTGGGAGTCTATATCGCCTGCGGTCGTGCGTGTCCTGACGTCCGGGAAGGAAGGACACTCCAAAAACACGAGACGCGTCGTGTCGGACACGTACGGGATTCACCGGGACCTTCCAAGTTACACGTGGACACATCAAAATAGCTGCCGTGTCCGTGTCTCAGTGTCTTTGGTGTGTCGGGTCGTATAGGTGTCCTTGCAACATAGCCTGTCACCGTACGTAATTGAGATGGAAGGAAAAGTAATATTTTTGAGGCCCTGTAGTAGAAAAATTATTAGATGGTCCGGGCTCACCACCTGGCCATGGTGAATGGTGAGCCCGGCCAATAAATAGATAACACTTGGCTTAAAAATAAAAAAACATATTAAGCCAAAAACATCAATTTCTATAATGGTTTTGGAAAAAAAAAACAAATATTTTTTAATTTTATGCCAAGTAATTTTTATAATTTTTATATTCTTTTTTATATTTTTTAAAAAATATTTATGCCAAAGTGTCATTTAATTATTGGCCAGGCTCACGATTCACCATGGCCAGGTGGTGAGCCCAGACCATCTAATCATTTCTCCTATAGTAGGTCCTTCCGTGACCGGCGGGCCAAACTAACGCCTGCCTGCCACCCCGGACGCTTAGCTCATTGGGGGCCAAGGCTAACTTCCGAAATGGGTCCCTCGTACATAATGTGAAAAAAAAAAGTAACGAAAATAAAAACATATATATATATATATATATATATATATATATATATAATATATATGTTTTCACCCAGAATTGAACTAAGGACCTGTAGTGTGTAAGTCTAACATGATAATCACTACACCACCTTGTTGAAGTTAAGGGTGGTGCATGGTACACCCTTGTTATATTTTAGATACGTTCGTGTTGGTGTTCCTTAAGTCTTGGGCCCTGAGACATCGCCCATCTTGTCCTGGACCAGGGCCGCTCCACTGGATGGGCTAAGAAGCAGATGTATGCTCGGCCGTCAGATATTGGAGACCGAAGACATATTCGGTCTGCTAGCTACGGGGTAGGGCATTTGAAGAACAGGGTAGAGTAATAGAAGTCGAAGAGCACTCGAAACTTTTTAACAAATGCCGTTCCCGAGTCTCTTTGCAACCTCTAGCTTATCAAGTAGGTTTAATTGTTTTGGAAGATTGGATGAGGATTAGGTATACTGTAAGAAATGTCAGGTGTACTTGTTCTTTAATCTTGGTAGTTTGATGTCTGTCTGTCTTTGCAACCTAGCTTATCAAGTAGGTTTTTCTTGTTTTGGGAAGTTGGATGAGGATTTGGTACTATAGAAATGTCAGATTTATGAATTCTTTAATCTTGTTAGTTTGATGTATATTTGTCGCCAAAGGAGTGATATAGTGGTAACACTAATAAGGGAAGGGAGGAGTGGGCGTGGGTTCAAATTCCAGCTCGGACAAAATAAAAAATGGGAACAGTGAGTAGATCTTGGTGCTAGTAGCCTGCGACAGGGACGGTCATGAATGATTGGCTTTATCTCCAAAAAAAAGTTTTGGTAGGTACTATGAGAAATGGCAAATGTATGGATTCTTTCATCTTGGTAGTTTGATGTATATTTCCCACCTAATTTTTGGCATTTGATCATCGACCTTCATGATTTCATCATTATCTAAGCATGGTTGTCATCAGAAACCTAATATAGCTCATTTTTGTTAATTAATCCAGCCGTGTGTCTTCTCCAAACTCCAAAGTCAGTTTTATGACTCTTAGGCGCTTTTATGCCATTATAAGTTGCTGCTGGTTTGAATGATTTAACCGCTAAAGTTGCTTTTTAGTCGGCTGCTTGCTTGTTGGTTTGATCTGTTGAGTATGCTCTTCCTTCTTCCCATGCCCCTTGGCTCACCTGTTCACTGCACGAGGCATCTTCCCGTTCATTTATATTTGGGTTTTTCTGCGCCGTGTTTAAATCTTAGCGGTTGTTTCCATGAATAGTCCCAGTCTATCGTATCATTTTACTATTTCATCTATCGTATCATTATACTTTTCAACATTTTCTCGAATATAATCCATCAAATATCTGCCTTTAGCAATCCTTTTTGTGCTGTGGTAACCTTATACCTGCCCATGATGAGACAAGATATTTTTTCACTCTTTTCTCATGGCAAAATAGATTTTGGTCGCTTGACTTAGACTTGTTTGTGGGTTCTGTAACTTGTGTTACATCACTCTGTAAGTGTTATTATTTATCATGTAAATGGAATACTGTGTTCCATATCAAAGAAACTCTGTTGGGGAACTTCTTGTTCTTGACGACGAAACCACAATATTTATGGTGAACGGTCTACATTACATCATAGGTAACTTTGTGACTCGACATATCTAACTAACTTCAGTGCTACAATGGATATGCACTTTATGTTGGTGCTCTTGCTCCTTGACATGAAGATAGCTTGCTCTCAACATGCCTAGCAAAGTTTAGTCCCACATTGAAAAAGCACCACGAGTTATCTCAACATATATACTTGTATGTGTTGTTGGGATATGCACATGGGGTGGTGACCCTAAGGAGGGAATCATGTGGGTGATTTTAATCGGAGGTAAGGATAAGGCTCCAAGAAAAGCATTCATGCTTTTTGTTCTTGGAAAATTAATTTCTATTGGGGCTAAGTCCCGTAGGGGCTTAGCGACTCGGGCTCATGGGCTCATGAGGCGTAATGTAGCGATTTGTTAGCGCTGGGTTGCGCGGTGCGCGGATGCTCGGTTGCGCGGGCACGCGGGTTGCGCCAGTTGCGCCAGCTTGAGCTGGTTGCGCAGCGTGCGCAGTGCGCGCAGTGTGCGCTGATGGCGCGCGCGCAACTCGGCTAATGGCGCAACTCGCGCAGTTCGTGGCTGTCCACGTTCTGACTGTTTCGTAACTGATCCTGGATTTGTGGATCTGACATTATAACGTGGCACACATTTCGGATCTGGACAGTTACAACAGTGGCTATATATTCAGAGCATCTCTTCTCTCTCGGTACACTTCTTAGACATAAGAAATTCACGAAGAGAGAAGAGAGCTGCTGCGCACCTTGTTCTTCATTGTACAACTGGAGTTCTGTCCTTGTCGTTCCAATCAGTCCGTCTTAGAGCATTTTTTCAGAGCGTTCCAGAGTTCTCTCGAACTTGCTGGTTCCTGGAAGCTGACCGTGTGGGCGGACCTAGCTTTGAGCACTGGTGTTTTTGACACCCCAACAGACCACCACCTTCCATCTATCGCCTGTCACCTTCACTGTTGCCTTTAGCATTTCGATTAGTACCTTCTGTTTAGAAGCACTGCTGTCGTTTGCTACGTTTACGAAATCTTCTTAGATTTTCGTATTCCAGAATCCTCCTAGGATCTCTGTTACGCACCTTCCTTAAATCGTTGCGTTGGAACGTTGTTCTTACAACTGTTTCATTCAGTTTTCCATTGAAAAATTGTGCCCCGGTTCTAACACTTTATATATCTCGTTCTTTCCTGGTCTGTTTGTTTTATGTTGACTGAGTTGCAGTATATATAAATTATTTTGGAAAACTACTATATGTATAACTGCAGTTCCGAAAGCTTTGAAAGCCTGTTTGAGAGGAATCACTCGAAAGCATAGATACTTCAAAATTATTGCCATATCATATCATGTCCATATTGATATGCATCGGATGTTGTCAAAATCAGTGTACATTTAGCCACGGAGCATGTGTTAGTGTATTTTGGGAGCATGTTCCCGTCTACGGATAGCAAGTATTATTGATATTTACTATTATAATCATGTATTATTGATATTTATGCTAGTCTTACATTTTAGTTAGTCCGGTATCTTATTTACATCCCTGCAACCGCGAGTCATGTAATGAGTTGTGCACGTATAAGCTTAGCTCAAGTGTTTATAGTACTTATGACTTGACATTCATTTCTTGTTACTTCTGAAGTATAGCGTAACGTGCATGGTGTGATATGATCTCTAAATGCATCACTTTCTCAGTGACGGAGAATACACAACACAATCTCAACTTTCAGCCAAAAGGAAATTATGTAACTCATGACCCAGATTCCCGATGGATACTTTTATGATGCATCCATGCTTCTCCATATCTTCCTGAAAATCTTTCTAACCTAAATTGTTTTTCTTGCACCAGCTGAAGTATCCTGCGCCGGGTGCACCCGACTTGGCAAAGAATGTCAAAGAGCTCCTGGAGAAGGCTGGTTTTGGTAAAGTGAAAGAAGACAAGAGCCGTGGGCTTGACCATGGCGCCTGGGTTCCCCTCATGCTCATGTACCCAGAGGCTGACATCCCAGTTTGTCAGCTCTCCATTCAGACGGAGAGGGATGGCACCTACCACTACAACATGGGGAAGGCATTGGCCCCTCTTAGAGACCAAGGGGTCCTCATAATTGGATCTGGAAATGCCACTCACAATCTGAGGCACATTGGGCGCAACGGAGGACCTATCGCAAAGTGGGCTCTTGATTTCGATACATGGCTCAAGGAGTCACTCTTGGAAGGAAGGTACTTTTTGCAATCCCTGTTCTGCACATTGAGTAGCGCTTACTGCAAGTAGTCCTCTCAGTAAGCTGTTTCCTTGTTTATGGAAAATATTTTCCATATGAGGTTATTTCATATAAATAGTTATAGGCTGCGTAATCCATTCTTGATATAAGCAGGTTCAAATTTTTTTTTTCCGACTAAACTAGGTAAATGGCTGCCAGGAAGCACCTGACAGTCGCCCAACCATTTTTCATTACAGAAAATTTTCTAGTATGAAAGAAATTTCAAACAAATAGGCGGAAGAAGAAAATGTTTGCAAAAATTTAAAGTTGCAATATACACAGATTCTGCTAGTCGGTCTGGCAGAAATCGTACATTTATGAGGGGTGGTTGGCAGTTGGATGGATGGCAGTTTTAATGGTTGTTATATATATATGGGTAGCCGTTTAAATTTATTCTTTAAATTTATACATGTTGCTAACTAGCCCTAAGCTGTTTCATAACTAGCCGTTAGAAGAAGAAAAAAAACTTGGGAGCATGATTTCTGCCAAATCATTTGGCTAAATTTATACATGTTGGATTTCCGCCAGACGGACATGCACAGGTTCTGCCAGTCCGATTGACGGAATTTATTTGAAGTTTAAATTCTTGCGAACATTTTCTTCCTCCGCCTATTTGTTTGAAATTTCTTCCTTACAATAAAATTTTCTGTTTTCATTAATAATAATACTACCACAAACATATTAGGATACCTGGTCCATGACATCCAGTATATGATCATCTCATATTCACCTTATTGCTTTGCAGGGTGTAAGAACCTTATTGCTTCCTAACTTTGCCTCTCATCTTAACTACCTGAGTTTGGAACATAGGGTTCAAAATTATTTTTCGCTTGTTATTTTCTTTGAATAAAAATGAAATTACCTTTCAGTTTGAAGAATCATCAGTTGTGTCGCATCGCATACTGATCTCTCCCTTTTTTTTTCTATCGTCTTCTAACTAGATATGAAGACGTAAACCGCTACGAAGACAAGTCCCCTTGTGCGAAAATGGCGCACCCTTGGCCAGACCACTTCTACCCTCTGCACGTAGCTCTCGGGGCAGCAGGCGACAAGGCGAAGGCCGAGTTGATCCACCACAGCTGGACCAACTGCACGCTTTCCTACGCTTCGTATCGGTTTACAACTGCCGAGTGCTGACCAACCAGATGATAAGTGCCTAATTGTCTCAACTGTCTCCCAAGTTCAGTAGGGTCATTTGGAATGCTTCATCTTGTTCTTATGAGTTGCAGTGTACCTGTGTTTATCCTCTTATAAAGAGTGAGATAGTGTATGTATCAGTTTCTGTGAAATAATATGTAAAATGTTTATTAAGTCTATCTAAATTGAAGGGACCTTTTCAAAAACTTGTCATAAGGTGTGTCAACCTAAGAATAAGGATCTTCTAAAGTCATACCTTGTCCCTCATGCCTGTAGGATCTTGCTCCTTACATGTGATATCAATGGTCCGAAGGAGACAATACCAAATATTGAGTACATGCATGTGGAGCACTCCATACCAGATTTTGTTAGACTAGAGTGGAGATAACTTGTATCAACTCATAATTGTTGTAAGGAACTCATGTACTCCATATCTGTTAGCAATATTCTACTAAAATATCTCTTAGTCCCTCAAGAAATAGCATATCTGGGTATCTAGATTCACAGTAATTTCAATCACAATTTCCTCGCCGACGACGGCATGATCGAATTGGCCTGATCATAAGACATGTCTAATGATCTTCCTCTTGCCTATGCAGTTCCTTTTGCCATTGACCTCTTTCCTAATCATGCGTCTTGTTACGATATTGAGGGAGCAGATCTGTTGTCCCATTTAGTTCTGTCCAATTCTGTACTCCTTCCTATTACATGTTGGCTATCATCCATATATCACCTCAGCAAAGCTGTCTTTCTCTTTCTTCTTTCATTCTCTTCTTCTCTGATCTAATCAGATACTTCTTGTAGGCTTTCGTCGCTGCTACTGCAAGCAACTCGATTTGTACCTTCCTAAAAGAAGTTATACTTTCGTTTGCTGTTGTAACGAAATCTCTTTAGTTTTTCGTTACCCAGAATCCTCCAAGGATCTCTGTAGTGCACATTCTTTGAAGTGTTGCTACGAAACGCTGTTACTATTGAGACAACTATTTCGTTTCTCTATTTTCCATCGAAAATTACGCCTCGGGAATAACAATCTCAAAACAAGATTAGAAGATGGAAAACTTTCATGCTTCTCTCATCGATACCAGCTTTAACAAGTTGGAGATATTCGACGGAGAACATTTTCAAATCTGGAAGAGGAAGGTCACCCTTAATCTTCAACTCGTGGACGTAGATCATGTGTTGATTGAGGATGAACCGACGATTCCAGAAGGAGGAACTGCAGATGCTATTGCTGCTGCACTCGTCAAGCAGAGCAAATGGAAGAGAGAAAACTGCATCTGTAAACTGATGATTCTCAATTCTATGGAAGACTCTCAGGCAGAGTCATATTCCAAAAAGGTGAAGGTCAAAGAGATCTGGGATTCTTTGGGTAAGCTATATGAAGATGATGAGAACAGGTCCAAAATCTTCATCGTCGAGAAGTACCACAAGATATGTTCTCATCATCTTCATATAGCTTATCCAAAGAATCCCAGATCTCTTTGGCCTTCACCTTCTTGGAATATGACTCTGCCAGAGAGTCTTCCATAGAATTGAGAATCAGCAGTTAACAGATGTTGTTTTCTTTTTTTCATTTGCTCTGCTTTACGAGTGCAGCAGCAATACCATCTGCAGTTCCTCCTTCTGGAATCGTCGGTTCATCCTCAATCAACACATGGTCTACGTCCACGAGTTGAAGATTAAGGGTGACCTTCCTCTTCCAGATTTGGAAATGTTCTCCGTCGAATTTCTCCAACTTGTTAAAGCTGGTATCGATGAGAGAAGCACGAGAGTTTTCCATCTTCTTCTTGCTTTGAGATTGTTATTCCCGATGCGTAATTTTCGATGGAAAACAGAAAAATGAAATAGTTGTCTCAATAGCAACAACATTTCGTAGCAACACTTCAAAGAAGGTGCACTACAGAGATCCTTGGAGGATTGTGGGTAACAAAAATCTAAAGAGATTTCGTTACAACAACAAACGAAAGTAGAGCTTCTTTTAGGAAGGTACAAATCGAGTTGCTAGCAGCAGCGACGAAAGCCCACAAGAAGTATTTGATTAGATTAGAAAAGAAAAGAAAGAAAGAAGAAAGTGAAAGGCAGCTTTGCTGGGGTGATAAGATCACCGTTGCTCAAAGCAAGATTCGCCTATATACGATCCGCTTCCAGGAACCAGCAAGTTCTAGAGAACTTCTGGAACGCTCGTCAGTCAATATTTGAGACTTGAACGGACTTCCTGGACTTTACGGACTCCTTTAACTCTCTTCTTGGTGCATCTTTCAAAGGAGGCCAAGGGGCTCTATTTATAGAGTGGAGTGAGACTTCACCTCTTCTCCTATCCGATGTGAGACTAAAATACCAATACTCAAAAATAGAGTTTGATATTTTAGATCATCCCACAATCAGCATAAAAGTGTGCTAGTCCGCGCCTACCCTCCGAACACTCACGTGCATGCATGAGACATCCTGGAGTCCGTGTCCGAGTCCGAGTCCGCACAACAAAAATCAACTTACATCTTTGTTGGAATTAATCATTTTTCCTTCTAGGAAAATACTCCCATATGACACACACTTGTGCCCCACCACATCTCATATGCACACCTCAACACAAGCAATGTATTATATTGAGATACTCACCATTTAGTGTAGTCGATGTGGGACTATCTTACTTAGTCCATGTAGTGCTCCGTCCCTACATCGTGCCCCGTTCTCCGTCCACGGGGTGCGCGAGAAAGGAACACTGTCGCTATCGATTCGGTCGGGACCGATCGAATCGATCAAACGGGAACGGTTGAATTAAGATCCATTCCCCGTTATGGAATGCCTTCTTTGGAACCAAGTCCCATATTCAGCGGGTTGCGCCTCAAGGATTGACTCTGCGGCTGAGTCGGGAGAGACCTCCCGTTGCTATACTTTTCACGCCGCTTGCGTTGGTTTTGGCTTTGTTTTCTGAATGCGTTTTCGTGAATGTTTTTGATGGTTTTCATGGCTTGCATTTCGAACACGCATTTTCTATTGAACTTCTTGAATAATGCAGTGTTCTAATCGGTTGCTTGTGCAATTTCAGGTAATCGCGTAGGCGACGTCTAGCGCGACCAACAAATTCTCTCGCCTGAAGTAAACTCAAGGTGAGTGACTGACCCTTCTCTTCTCGACCCCCTTCCTAGGTAAATCGATAATGTTGTTGCGAATGAAAGGATAAATGCAAGGGCACGAACACGGTAAAATGATTGAGTTTTCAAAGAGAATGTAGGCTATGTCTTAATAGCTAAAAGGAAAAATAGTCTTTTGCACGGTTATGGACAACTTGTCGACAAGACGCTAGTTTCCTCGAGCGGCAACCCGGAGCCACGGGACTGTTTCGGCCTAGGAGGAAACAGGGTATAATCATGCATAAGGTTTCAGCACAGGTTAAGCGGGAACTTGCAACGGAGCTAGCTACTTGCGTTGAAAGGACCCCGATTAACAAAGCTATACGTCCAGGATGGCTTGTAATGCCAGTGACCAATCACACGTAATATTTGTGACGCCCCAGAACCAGAATACTGGAGAGCGGGGGCGTACATAGCCAGCTACGTATATTAAAATGGAATCCACCTCGCTATACGGTCACGGCTGTCTAGATATGAGGGTTCACTACAAGCCAACGGTCTCTTAAGGTCAAGCCTATTGTCTCAATCTCAAGCAAGTAATATAGTTACAAGATGTTAGACCACCAAATATACAATAAAATGTGTCCCAAATATTACATATTCAGTTGATCATGAAGCTAGTCATACAAAATACGAGGACTAGCAAGAGCTAAGTCATACATGATCAACCCTACGATTTGTTAATCATGTTTACAGTCCGTAGGCAGACAGTAAGTAAAGATGCATCGAGCTAACAGGTGCTCGTCGGCTAAACGTCTCAAAAGAATAAATTTACAATGTAGTGGATGAAACAAAATGGAAAATCAACTCGTAGCCCGGGTTCCTTCTAGTCGCCACCATCGGGCTGGAGGTTCGGTAGATCCTCGGGTGCTGCTCCGAAATCTGGCCACACAAAACCAGCTGGGTCAAACCCCAGAAAGAGCAAGTGCCACAAAGGAGGCCACAAATAAGAACAAAAGCCAGCATATCAGAACATAAGAAAATGGAAGAAAAGTGCAAGTAATAAAAGTTCAGCAGGACAATAAACGACTAGGGACATGGAACCATTCCGGAAGCCAGATTATAACCCGTAAACCAAACAAAGACCGGGGTTGTAACCCTTCGCCTGAATAGCACATGTCTCTAACCATTTATTGTTAAAGATAAGTAAAACAAACATGTTCGAGAGGAACCAGGTACTGGGACTAGACAAGACTTAGACAGGGATAGACAACATCCATTCACAAGCGGCCAAGCAATTACTACGGCTTACTACTTTAACTAACTAGGGTTATCACAAGCCTAATTACTAACAAGATGCAGTGAGAATTTCCCAGTCCCAAGTCCTGCAGACTATCTAGTTATCCTTCCACGGGTTGAGAGTATGGTTGGGTACATCGCCCAGGAGACGATATACCCTTAGGTGACTTAGAGGTGCAACACATGACAGCGTGCTGGAAATGTGCTCTACTCGTCGGCAAGCTACAAGTCCATTAAAGCACCCAGATAACGAGATTGCTTATGACTGGAAATTCTCCATGTTCTAATTTGATCTAATCATTAGCCTAATCCAATTTAGTATGAGACCCTGGCCGTGGTACCCAGGGAGTCACGTCCTAGACATGATGCAAGACAAGACAAGTAGATTTGCACAACGCAACAAGAAAGAACACCCACGGTGTCAGGGCAAGTCAGGTATGACCAGTTATCAAGTCGAGTCAAGTCAAGAGTGCGCCGAGGCGGCCACTATCAAGATATCAAGTTACAGGGGATTAATTATAGGTTGCAGGTTACAAGTTAAAAGCCACAAGTTACAAGCACCCAACAAATTACTGCCAAAATCAGAGAATGCTAGCCATAATTTAAAAACACAGGAAATCGTGTCAAGGCGTGTCGGGTTAGTCAAGTCGTATTGTGGCATCAAGCTCCCAGAAAACAAAATTAGCAAGAGAAAACCGAGAACCCAGGGGAAACACCAAGGGTCAGGAGGGAAAGTCATGGCACGGGGTGTGCCAGGCAAGGGGCTCGGGCAAACGGCGCCAAGAGACGCGCTCGGGAACGGTCGCAGCATGTCAAGGGGCGTGGGGAGCCAAGCGCGCAGGGGCGCAAGGTCCAAGCGCGCAGGGGCGCGGGGCCAAGTGCGCAGGGACGCCGAGGGCCAAGTGCGCAGGGGCGTCGGAGGCCGAAAGCGCAGGGGGCCGGGGCCAAGTGCGCAGGGGGCCGGGGCCAAGTGTGCAGGGGGCCGGCGCCGAATGCGCAGGAGGCCGGGGCCGAATGCGCAGGGGGCCGGGGCCAAGTGCGCAGGGGGCCGGGGGCCAAGTGCGCAGGGGCGCCGGGGCCAAGTACGCAGGGGGCCGGGGCCAAGTGCGCAGGGGGCCGGGGCCGAATGCGCAGGGGGCCGGAGCCAAGTTCGCAGGGGCGCCGGGGCCAGCTAGGCGCGCAGCGCGAGGGTTGGGCGCAATCGGGCGGGGCAGCAGCGCGCTAAAGAGCGCGTGCGCCAACGGTTCAACGGCCAGCGCCAAAGGGTGCGACGCGGGGGCAGCACAATACAGCCAAGCGCGTAGGGCGGAAGGCGGCGAGGCGCGCGGGCCAGCAGCACGCTAAAGAGCGCACGCGGGGGAGGGGGTCTTCTTCTTCCTCTTGCTAAGAGGAAGAACACCCATGGCTTCAAAACTTTAGAACATCACAACTTGGTCCATAAAACACGAAATCCGGATTTTTAAAAGTCTAACTTATGTAAAATTCAATTCTCTACAACATGGAAGCATTCAATCAAGCAAAAATCCAAGTTTAGTAGATCAAACCCAAGAAATTCCGAAAATGATAGAAACTTAGATCTAGGAGAATCCAAGCTCCAAATCCAAAAAGTCAAGTTCTAATGTTGTTCCAAATCATCTAATTAAGCTAATGGACAAATAAAATTTGGTCTTCATGTGGTGGCAAGATGCACTTGCCTATGGGTGGGGTGTTGTGTGGAAGAAGAAAGAAGAAGAAGTTAGAAATTAATGGAGGAAGTAATGAGGAGAGAGAATGGTTGGTGGGGATTTAATGAGGGTGGTTGTGGTGGAATGAGGGTGGAGTATAGGTTAAAGTGTTCCATTGGGTTTAAAACCAAACCAACCCAACTAAAACCGAGCCGAGCCGAAACCCAAAATACGAGAAAACCCAAAATTTCGCAAGTCGAGAAAAAAATAAAATACATGCCAAAATTCAATTACGAGTATAAATACGAAATACGGGAAATGAGGGTGACAACTCTACCCACCTTAAAAGAATTCTGTCCTCGAAATTTAATCAAGGAGTTAGAGACTGCTACGGCAAGCTACACTAAGCACCAACAACTACACTAAGCAGTTCAATCATACAATCATACATGCAAGCAAGGGATGGAAAGCATAAGGCATAAGGAAGACATTATACCTTACGAGTCAAACAAGTCGGGATATCGCGATCGGATGTCATCCTCACGCTCCCACGTTGACTCACCTAGAGAGTGATGACCCCAAACAACACGGACTAAGCTAATAGTCTTGTTCTTGAGTATCTTCTCCCTCCGGTCCAATATAGACACGGGCATCTCCTCATACGAAAGGTTGGTACCAACAACCAATTCCGAATGGTCTAGGATATGGCTCGGGTCCGGGATATACCATCGTAATTGGGACACATGGAATACATCATGCACCTCACTTAGCGACGGCAGAAGAGCAAGACAATAGGATACATCTCCTACTCGCTCCAGGATATCGAAGGGCCCTATATACCTAGGACTAAGCTTTTCCCGCACGCCAAAGCGAATGATGTCGCGGTTAGGCGAGATACTAAGGAATACATGGTCGCCGATAGCAAACTCTAAGGGACGCTGATGGGCATCGGCCCAATGTCGTTGGCGATCTTGGACAACTCGAAGATGATCCCTGACTTTTCTGACTACTTCAACTGTCTGGGCAATCATTTCTGGACCGAGCATCTGCCTCTCTCCGACATCGTTCCATGCTAACGGGGATCTGCACTTCCTACCATACAGTGCCTCGAATGGTGCCATCTGGATGCTGGCCTGAAAACTGTTGTTGTACGAGAACTCCACCAGGTGCAGGTGATCCTCCTATGAACCACCGAAGTCAAGTGTACAAGATCTCAATATATCTTCTAGTGTCTGGATTGTGCGCTCTGACTGACCATCTGTCTGCGGATGATATGCTGAACTGAACTGGAGACGAGTTCCCAAACTCTCTTGCAGGCTACGCCAAAAGTGTGATGTGAATCTTGAATCTCGGTCCGAGGTGATACTGACGGGCACACCGTGAAGCCTGACAATCTGTCTGAGGTACACCTCTGCTAGCTGAGCCGTAGACTGCCCAACTCTAAATGGGAGAAAATGAGCTACCTTCGTGAGCCTGTCAACTATAACCCAAATAGCATCTCTACCAGCCGGGGATCTAGGCAATCCAGTCACAAAATCCATGGTCACATGCTCCCATTTCCATTCTGGAATCGACAAGGGCTGAAGAAGTCCAGCGGGCCTCTGATGTTCAGCTTTAACCTGCTGACAAACCAAACACCAAGAGACAAACCGGGCTATCTCCCTCTTCATGCCATTCCACCAGAAATGCTGACGAATATAACGGTACATCTTCGTGCCACCGGGATGAATAGAATACTGTGAACTGTGAGCTTCTGCCATGACCTCCTGTCTGATATCTCCACTGGGTACATAAAGACGAGTGCCGTGCCGAAGTGTACCATCTTTATGAATGCACAACTCTGGCCTCCTCCCTGCCTCACACTCTGCTCTGAGTCGCTGAATCTTAGAATCTGTAGATTGCGCCATCCGGATCCTCTCAACTATGCTGGATTGAACCTGTAGACTGGCCATCAACGCCACGTTGGTAGGAAGAACCACTTCAATACCCATCTTCTGAAGATCTGCCAATAATTCTGGTTGCGCCGTTAGAAAGTAAACTCCGGCTCTCCTGCTCAATGCATCTGCTACAACGTTGGCCTTCCCTGGGTGATACTGCAAGTCCACATCGTAGTCCACCAGTAGCTCGAGCCATCTCCTCTGTTGTCACGACCCGCACCCACTGTGAGGGTACGAGCACGTAACAACGCCCAGCCTACGCCGCAGTGTCGACGGTTAGAACGCTGTCCTAGGTTACTATCTAATCAACAACTCACGCAATTATATAATGTACTTGTCAAATCTCAACTTCGAACGGAGGACAAGTATAGATATAATGAATCTCAATCACAGTCTAAGAACGATATGATAGAACAGAAGATTAAAACTAAGACTAATAACAGAAATAAAACCAACAACTAATAATATAATCTCAAACAATCTCAACTACAATTCTCAACTTATATACAACTCCAGTTCTAAAACATGAAAGCTAAACAGGACAACTAGCTAAACTCCCGATCACTCCTGAGTGTCGGGACCATAGGTAGATAAGCTATCTCCTGATCCATAATATGTTGGGCACGTGTCCTCAGGGCAATCATCTGTAAAATTTTCAACAGGTCCAGTCAGGACAGGAACGAGTACAACTCATCAAGAAATCCCAAGTAAATGACAGAGAACTATAAAGCAGTTATAAACAGTTTTATTGATGAATATGGCAGTTTATATTTAGGTTGTGGCATAGAGAAACAGTAAGATACAAGGAAAGTAAAGTAACTAAAACAAGAGAAGAATGATGGCAATGAAGACTGTAAAATAAATCTAGCTGAACTAAGGTAACATAATAAGTCCAGATAGTAAATGTAAACAAGTGCAGAATCCAAGTAAATCCAGACAACATGAATCTGATACCAGGTGGTTCCAGTACAAGATGAGTCCGGTATAAGGTGAGTCCAGTTGGTGATCAAAGGTTCCAGGGTGAGTCCAGCCTATACTCTAACAGTGTGTTTTAAAATATCGGGATCGACATGTGAACGGCTGTAGGTAATACGGCACACCGCACACTCGGCCAAGTGTGGGATGGCTATCGTTCCAGTATAATTCTAAGGGAGTGGTTCCAGTATTTGGGTATGTTCACATGCCTATTCCAATATTTCTCCGCCCAGCAAGTACAAGTGAATCCATAATCCGACACAAAATAGGTATAAGTCCAGCCAGTATACGAATGGTTCCAGTAAATGATTCCAGGGTGGTTCCAGTAGGTGGTTCCAGAATAGAGGCCAGACTTAAATAAGTGAGTGTCGTATGAAATGGATCCAGTAATATCAAATCGTGTTTGTAATACAGAATCAAATAGAACTAGCTACAACTGAAGTATAGTAAACGACAAGTAAATGGAAGAACTATCAGAGAATGTACTCGCCTGCTACTCTGAAAAGAGTAGTATAATATCAGATATCTGCACCCGAGTCACAGTATCCTAGACAGAGTAATATGGGTTATAATATGTTTAAAATAAGACAGATGATGTTTATGATGCAATCTACATGATTTCTAGGTCAAACTAGGTCAAAGTCAACTTTTGGTCAACTCTGGTCAAACCAAGTCAACTACACTAGTCAAACTAGGTCAATTGGACACATCTAGACTCAATGTTGACTTTTGGTCAACTCCAGTCAACTAGACTAGTCAAACTAAGTCAACTAGGTCAATTTTGTCATATCTAACTAACTTAGCTATCAAATCCCTAATATCTACAATACAAGATACTAGGATACCCTGTATACCACCCAATACCCAATTTTCTATAGTTTACATACCATATTCAACCAAGGGTCTACCCAAAGCATTAGTGGGATACTTTTCCCTATACTCAAAATTTATAGCAGTATACCTGCTAACTATCTATAGGTTTTGATACATGGTAACACCTATATAGGATACCCCCATACATTCACACACATATATAGATGTCTAAAGGATTCTTAAATAGGATACCTACATATAGATACTAACTCAACTACTATAGGATAGCTCATATATGAAATCAAATTCAGGTATTAGACAGTCATTAAGGTCATGAACACATACACCATATGTGTACATCTACTGTACAGAGTACCCAGGTTTGTGGCTGCCTAACCCCCAACTCCTAACTAAATCCTATGGTACAATTAATACTTGTATCAATGAAATTAGATATTCAGCAACTGAGTTCAGATACAAGTTATACCCCAAACCCTCTATATGTTACACTCCTAGATGTCCTGCTGCCTAGTGCAGCAGGTAAGGCTTCTAAACTATACCCCTCCAGTTTTGGTTAGACTGAGCCTTCAAGACTTTGCACAACCTCTGGTGCAGGCACCCACTATACTTGCTATCCCATATGTGGATTATTAAGACAGTCAACACTAGCCATATGCATAGCTACAAAATATATGTATACATATATATAATGCTTAATATATACATTACTTTGGGACTGAACCTACCTATACATAGAGCCCCCAACTGGTCTTCCCCACCTCCTTCCCAGATTTCCTGAGATAGGACCCTAACTACTGTTCTGCTGCCATGTGCAGCAGAACCTGGTCCCTTCTCCTCTAACCTACAAGCCTACACTCAAGTGTTCACACCCCTCCCTTCACTCACACTCTCTCACTACCCATATTACCTATACAAACATCCTATCCTCTAAAAACCTGAGAACTCAAGCCTTAACCCAACTAACTCCAAACCCCAAACTCTCACAGCTCACCTCTGCAAATATACCTATACTAAATATATATACACCTAGATTGTATACATACAAAATATACAGAAAATTTTCTCACTGAACAGGTTTTTCACAAAAACTTATTCTGAACTTAGTCCTTGAGTTCGAAACCAACACAAATCATGAAAACCAATTTCAAAACAAACTGAACTCTGGTGAATCATACAAGACTCAATTAAAACCTAAACAACTATGAAACCAATTTGGAAACAATAAAACCAGGTAGAATGTATGAAATTTATTGAAACCTCTAACTGAATACCATTTGAAAATAACATATGTATCAGAGCCATACCTTTTGAACCCAAAACATTTGAAAAACCAATAATCAGTCGTGTCACAGGATGGGGGAGTATTGTGTCGACACTGGGGGTGATGTGTGTGTCGACACAGTGTCAAACATCGTGTCACGAAGTGTCCACAACCTAATTGAACACAGTGTCAGAGACAATGCAGTGCACTGTCTCATGCACGTGTGCAGGACTCAATAGGACACGACGTGTCCTACCCTAGGTCTCGTGGTCGAGTCTAGAGCTAGGTAAAGTCTAGGGGTTCGTGTCTAATACCCTGAAATGGGCCAAAGTATCGCCGTGTCCGAGAATCAAACCCGTGTCAATGGGCTTTTACACGCGCGTGTGTGTGTGTGCACGACCCGTGCAGTCGAGATATCTCCCAAATTACTCGATGGTTTTGCCTGAAACTTTGTGTGCTTAAAGACAGTCATTGCCCGCACCCGCACACAAATTTTCGTGTGTCGAGGTGCCGTGTCGTGTCCGCTAGGACACCCGAGCAGCAGGACACTGCACGACAGTGTCGTACAGTGTGTTCGTGTCCATTTTGGACACGGACACGGGCCTAAATTGTGCTCAGTCCATATGATTTGTGATCTACACTTAAAAACCTATTTTTTTATTCAATTAGTTTTTGAAATCAACATAAAAATTTCCTTTGTGGCATTTCAACAAACACTTAACATACCCTATGACACGTGTCCGATACGGACACCAAACGGACACGAAATCTACCCAAATTTGGGGTACAGCTAGGGGACACCTAAACCTAGCCTAATATGCAAAGAAATCAAAATAATAATGCAATTTAAAGGGTTTTACCTATAGGTGCAATTTGCAAGAAAAGGCTTCAAATGGGGGGTATTCTTCTTGATGGCCAAAATTCTCCAAATGAACCCAAAACTGAGATTTACCTCCAGAAATAATAAATATACAAAAATTAGAACCTAATGCAAAAGACTAGGATGAAAAAGGAAATCAAATGAATAAATGGAAATTTTTGGAAGGGGAAAAAAATACCTTTCTTTTCTCCAAGTGTTGGAATGATAAAAAGAGGCAAGCCCTAATGAATAAGTATTTAAATAGGGTGGGGATCCCTATGTGGCTGGTCACAAGTTGTAAAATTAGGGTTAGGGTTCACTAAATGGCCCATGGGCTTAAGTCATGATCAATTAAATAATTAAGCCATAAGTCATTTCATGAAACCACAAGCCATGACTTAAATTCACTAAACCAAATCTCTTCATTCTAAAACTATTCTCTAATGACTAAAATAGGTTAACTCAAGTTTGACTAGGGTTACCATAGCTAGGGTTAGCTTCTAGGCTAGTCCACTAGGTCTCAACAAGTCAAAGTCAGCTAGAATTCACCAATTCAACAAATCACCAAATAATTCATATAAGTCAAAATGACCAAATTACCCCTAGGCTAAAAATAATAATTAAATATCCTAATGACATGGTTAGGCTCTAGGTCATGCAGTCTCTAGGGTTTCACTGGCAGCACATCAAAATCACAAGTCATGACTTAAGGCAGTTTTAAATAGTTTAAAAAATTATTAAAAATCACCAAAAATTATAATGTGAATCAAATATCAATAATTAATAATTATAATTACAAAATTTTAAAATTACCCTTATTTGGAAAACTGGGTGTTACATCTGTCGCATGTTAAGGTCCTTCTGGGTGAAAACATACTTCAGGCTCTTGTGATCAGTAAATATCTCCACCCTGTCTCCGTACAAGTAGTGCCGCTAAAGCTTAAGTGCAAATACTACTGCTGCCAGTTCCAAGTCGTGGGTCGGATAATTCTTCTCATGATCACGAAGTTGACGTGATGCATAAGATATTACCTTCCCATGCTGTATCAAGACACACCCCAATCCTCTGCCTGAAGCGTCGCAATAAACCGTGAATCCTCCGGTCCCATCTGGAAGTGTGAGAATGGGAGCCGTTATCAAACCTTGCTTTAACTTCTTAAATGATTCCTGGCACTCTGCTGTCCAAGCAAACTGCACTTCCTTGCGGGTCAACTGGGTCATTGGTGCCGAAATCCTTGCAAAATCGGATACGAATCGCCGGTAGTAGCCGGCCAATCCAAGAAAGTTGCGAACCTCTACCGCTGAACTAGGTACTGGCCATGACTCGATAGCCACAATCTTCTGGGGATCCACTTCCACTCCTCCTCGAGTAATGATGTGACCCAAGTACGAAATGCGATCGAGCCAGAACTCGTATTTACTAAACTTGGCGTACAACTGATGCTCTCTAAGCGTCTGAAGGATAATCCTGAGATGCTGTTCATGCTCTGCTTTGCTCTTGCTGTAGACCAAGATATCATCTAGGAAAACGATCACGAACTGATCCAAGTAAGGCATAAAAATGCGATTCATGAGGTCCATGAATACGGCTGGCGCATTGGTCGCTCCAAAGGGCATAACAAGGAACTCCCAATGCCCATACCTCGATCTAAACGCTGTCTTCGGGATGTCCTGCTCTCTGACTCTGATCTGGTGGTATCCTAACCGCAAGTCTATCTTCGAGAACACTGAAGTCCCTCTGAGTTGATCAAACAAGTCATCTATCCTCGGGAGAGGGTATATGTTCTTGATTGTCACTGAGTTCAAGGTACGATAATCTACACATAACCTGGACGTACCATCCTTCTTTTTCACAAGAAGCATCGGGGCTCCCCAAGGCGATCCACTTGCACGAATGAATCCCTTGGTCCTTAATTCTTCAATCATCTTGTATAAAATCTCCAACTCTGAAGGCGCCATCCTGTAGACTCTCTCTGATACTGGTGCTATTCCGGGGATCAAGTCTATAGTGAACTCGATCTCCCGCTCTGGCGGCATCCCTGGAAGTTCCTCTGGAAAGACATCTGGAAATTCTTCAACTATCCTGGATAACTGTACTGCTGCCACGGCCATCCGTAATACTGGAGAAGATGGTTCCACTGCGCCTCTGGAAAAGGAAAACTCTGGCTCGCCTGGAATACTAAAGACAACCCTGCCAACATGGCAGTCTATCCTAGCATACTGGTTCCTTAACCAATCCATGCCTAAGACTACATCATAGTCTGCCATAGGGAATTCTATGAATCTAGCGGGAAACTCTCTACCGCTAACTACGATCCGACACGAGAAAAACACTCGATCTACTCCCACAAGACCATTACCAGTAAGTATATTGAGCCTCACTGATAATGACTCGGGCTCCAATCATGTCCGTGTCGTGAATCGTGTAGACATGAATGAATGCGATGCACCAGAATCAAATAATACCGATGCTAGAAAGGAGTTGACAAGAATAGTACATGCCACCACCTCACCTGGTGCAACTTCTTCTTCCATAGTCTTCATCATTGCCTGACCTTGTCCTCTAGCTGCGGGTCCCCTCTGCTGGAAACCTCTCTGCCTGTTCTGCACTTGGGCTTGGGTGTACTGCTGCTGGTTCTGCTGATGAAATGCCTGGGCCTGAGGCAACAAGGGCCTCGGGTACTGCTGCTGCTGCATATGTGCTGGTCCCCTAACCGATGGACTGGTTAGGTTAGAAGAGGACGAACTACCCCTATTCGGGCAGGCTCCTATCTTGTGATCTGCCGCTCCACAAGCCAGGCACAATCCCTGCGCCCTGCGACAATCCGCCACTACATGGCCTGGCTTCCCACAATGAGAACATCCCATCGCGGAAGTCTGCTTTTGCTTCTGCTGCTGCGGGTACGTCGGGGTTGAATGCTGAACCGACGTTACTGAGGCCGTCCGCCTCGGAGTTCCAATAATCAAACTCCTAGCTGCCGGGGCTGGAGCTGATGATTGGTGCATCTGACTGTGGGACCGCTTCCTACCTCCGGTCCTATCTACGATCCTCTGGGAGGTGTACTCATGCCTCCTAGCCGCCCTCAAAACCGCATCGAACGTCTGGTGTTCGAACTGCTCAACTGCCAACAAGATCTCCAAATGCAGTCCCTGTTGGAACCGCTGGGCCCTATCAAACTCGGTTGCCACCAAGGTGGGGGCAAACCTACTGAGTCTAGAAAACTCAGATGCATAACCGTCGACCGTTCTGCCTCCTTGCTTCAAGTTGGTAAATCTCATCTGTAGGTCGTACCGAGCTACAGTATCAAAATACTTCGTCTGGAATCTTTTTCTAAATACTGCCCAAGCAATGGGTGCCACTAATCCCATGGCTTGCGCTGCCCACCAACTGCGAGCCAAGTTCAGCAACTGTAGGCGTACCACTGCCACCTTCTCATTCTCAGGAGTTCTAGCTGCTTCCAGAATCACCTCGATATCCTGAAGCCAAACGTCCGCGGCAATCGCATCCTCGCTGCCGTCGAAGAATGGAGGGTTCAAGCGCTTGAAGCTGTTGGCCGCACTGTTTTCTGGATGACCGCCTCTGGTCAAAGCATCTGCCACTACTTGGTGCAAGGCGTCTCCTCTACGATCCTGGAAAGCTATCAAGGTCCTGATGAGACCTACCAAGGTGCCATCGTCAGGCTCTGCAGGCTAGACGGGCTGAACTGGGGGCTCTCCTCCAGTAGGTACAACTCTGGAGGCTACTCCGGAATGCTAGGCTTGATCTTCGGGTTGCTGCTGGTCCGCGGGAAGTGCTCCACCTTGCTGATCGGCGGGGTCAGGTACAGTGCCGCTGAAGAAGATGACACAGGAAACAATAAGGAAGGACCAGGATAGATCAACGATACAAGCATGTGATCAGGTCAAGATTCTCAGGGATTTGAAGATACGAGCAGAGATCAAGGGCGAATACTGATTGAGACATCTATCCGGTAAACCCTCACATATCTTGAATGCCAAGACCTGCATGGGCCACCACTTAAACCATATGACGCCCCAGAACCAGAATACTGGAGAGCGGGGGCGTACATAGCCAGCTACGTATATTGAAATAGAATCCACCTCGTTATACGGTAACGGCTGTCTAGATATGAGGGTTCACTACAAGCCAACGGTCTCTTAAGGTCAAGCCTATTGTCTCAATCTCAAGCAAGTAATATAGTTATAAGATGTTAGACCACCAAATATACAATAAAAGGCGTCCCAAATATTACATATTCAGTTGATCATGAAGCTAGTCATACAAAATGCGAGGACTAGCAAGAGCTAAGTCATACATGATCAACCCTGGGATTTGTTAATCATGTTTACAGTCCGTAGGCAGACAGTAAGTAAAGATGCATCGAGCTAACAGGTGCTCATCGGCTAAATGCCTCAAAAGAATAAATTTACAATGTAGTGGGTGAAACAAAATGGAAAACCCACTCGTAGCCCGGGTTCCTTCTAGTCACCACTATCGGGCTGGAGGTTCGGTAGATCCTCGGGTGCTGCTCCGAAATCTGGCCACACAAAACCAGCTGGGTCAAACCCCAGAAAGAACAAGTGCCACAAAGGAGGCCACAAAAAAGAACAAAAGCCAGCATATCAGAACATAAGAAAATGGAAGAAAAGTGCAAGTAATAAAAGTTCAGCAGGACAATAAATGACTAGGGACATGGAACCATTCCGGGAGCCAGATTACAACCCGTAAACCAAACAAGGACCGGGGTTGTAACCCTTCGCCTGAATAGCACATGTCTCTATCCATTTATTGTTAAAGATAAGTAAAACAAACATGTTCGAGAGGAACCAGGTACTGGGACTAGATAAGACTTAGACAGGGATAGACAACATCCATTCACAAGCGGCCAAGCAATTACTACGGCTTTCTACTTTAACTAACTAGGGTTATCACATGCCTAATTACTCACAAGATCCATTCACAAGTGCGCAGGGGGCCGCGGCCAAGTGCGCAGGGGGCCGGAGGCCAAGTGCGCAGGGGGCCGGGCCGAATGAGCAGGGGGCCGAGGCCAAGTGCGCAGGGGGCCGGGGGCCAAGTGCGCAGGGGCGCCGGGGCCAAGTGCGCAGGGGGCCGGGGCCAAGTGCGCTTGGGCGCCGGGGCCAGCTAGGCGTGCAGCGAGCGGGCTGGGCACAATCGGGCGGGGCAGCAGCGCGCTAAAGAGCGCGTGCGCCAACGGTTCAGCGGCCAGCGCCAAAGGGCGCGGCGCGGGGGCAGCGCAATGCAGCCAAGCGCACAAGGCGCAAGGCGACGAGGCGCGCGGGCCAGCAGCATGCTAAAGAGCACACGCGGGGGAGGGGGTCTTCTTCTTCCTCTTGCTGAGAGGAAGAACACCCATGGCTTCAAAACTTTGGAACATCACAACTTGGTCCATAAAACACGAAATCCGGATTTTTAAGAGTCTAACTTGTGTAAAATTTAATTCTCTACAACATAGAAGCATTCAATCAAGCAAAAAAAAAATCCAAGTTTAGTAGATCAAACCCAAAAAATTTCGAAAATGATAGAAACTTAGATCTAGGAGAATCCAAGGTCCAAATCCAAAAATGTCAAGTTCTAATGTTGTTCCAAATCATCTAATTAAGCTAATGGACAAATAAAATTTGGTCTTCATGTGGTGGCAAGATGCACTTGCCTATGGGTGGGGTGTTGTGTGGAAGAAGAAAGAAGAAGAAGTTAGAAATTAATGGGAGAAGTAATGAGGAGAGAGAATGGTTGGTGGAGATTTAATGAGGGTGGTTGTGGTGGAATGTGGGTGGAGTATAGGTTAAAGTGTTCCATTGGGTTTTAAACCAAACCAACCCAACTAAAACCGAGCCGAGCCGAAACCCAAAATACGAGAAAACCCAAAATTCCATAAGTCGAGAAAAAAATAAAATACATGCCAAAATTCAATTACGAGTATAAATACGAAATACGGAAAATGAGGGTGACAATATTGTACTTGGTATGAAAATGATAACAATTGACAGGGAAGAACATGGTAAGTCTTATAAGACGCGACGCGGTCCGCCGTGGGTAAGTCTCAACGTGTTTTACATTATGCTTGTCATATGCTTGTTGAAATTTATTAGGATGGTTAGAAACATTCATACAATAAGTCATATAAACTCTTCAACCAAATGAGAGCTTGGAACTTAAATAGCCACGCACCAGTGAAAAGTGTAATGTACTGATCCTCGCTCTCCACGCAGGTACCCCGAACCACGAAGGGCGTGCCACTTGAAACTCAAGGCGACGTGAACCCTTTTGAAGCCTCGTCCGCGTGTTGAAGGCTTGTTCTAAATCCTTTTGAAGACTCCGCACTCAGTGCAAAGAAGAAAAATGACGACTCGACTTCCTTCGATTGCATGTGGAAATGTGTAATAGTTTTTGCTTGTAAAAAAGGATGTAATGTATGGAACGACTATCTCATCAGCGTTCGTTTTGTAAGTTGAGTCATGTTATAGCTCGCGCGACAATGATTGTAATGGAGTCAATGTAAATAAAGTTTTATTATCATTAAAAAAGTTTACTTCTATTTCAATGTGTCATTTAATTTTTTCTGCGTACTCTAACTTGATGTTGTGATTCGGATGACCTTATGACTATGCCTTGTGCGATCGTAACTTAGGTTCGCACGGCATCACGCCCGGGGTACGACTATCGATTCTACGGAATTGGGACGTGACATAATGGTATCAGAGCACGGCTTTACATCCTTTGGCCTCGCGTCTAGAGTTTCCAACCTTTGACCACGCATCGATGAGATAAGTTGTTCCATACAATGAGTCCGTAATAATTTATGACTGATGCGTTTGCCTTCGTATTACAGAAGTGCCGAAACCTACGGCCGAGCGAGAGCAGGGCGCTTCTATCGGCTCTAGTAGTTCGCGTCGTTCGCGGACCGGACCTTCCAACAGTACCATCGAAAGGATGCTGCGCATGATGGAGGCACAGCGGAACCAGTTCGAGACCCGACATCAACAGACAGAGACACGACAGGCCCAGTTCGAAGCTTGCTTTGAACAAGCTAAACTTCAACAAAAGCAGCTGGATACTCTGTAGCAGATCGTCCAAACAATTATGGCCGACGGAAATTCTGCGACTGCGCCTACCGTCACCGCACCTACTGCCACCGTGCCGACGATCCAACCTATTGAAGTTGACACGGAGGAGCCCGAGCGTCAACCAGCGATACCGAAAAAGTACAACTTTGAAGTGTCAGAATTCAAGAAGGCGTGTCGTACTTCCTTCAGCGGCACCGAAG
The DNA here is from genome assembly GCA_029216955.1 of Iris pallida. NCBI lineage: Eukaryota > Viridiplantae > Streptophyta > Magnoliopsida > Asparagales > Iridaceae > Iris > Iris pallida. Next base: position 9,102,153 of record JANAVB010028198.1, on the reverse strand, counting down.
GCCCTTCCATGGCAATCGACTGGTTGGAAGAGCTGGAAGATCACTTCGAGCTCCTCGGCATTGAAGAATTAAAGCAAGTCATCTGCGCACAACTTCAGCTACGGTTGAACGCGCACGACTGGTGGGCCGTGCACAAGTGAGCGATCCGACGCGACAACAACACAGCGCCGATCTCTTGGGCCACGTTCCACAAAGCTTTTGAAGTCGAGTACCTTCCATCAGCCGTTTGTCAAGCGAAGGAGAATGAGTTCATGCAGTTGAGGCAAGGGAACCGGACAGTGGAACAGTATGTCGCAGAATTCAACAAGTTGTCCAAATTTGCTAGTGCGTTTCTGCCTACAGAGGAGTGTCGTGTACGACGGTTCGAAGTGGGTCTGTGACGCTCTATCGGTGCACATGTCGGGGTCCCGGAGTACAAGACTACAAGCGAGGCTCTGAATCACACTCTCCGTCTTGAGAGCGAATACCCTTCCATTGCTGCCGACGTTGTGCGCCACTCTAATCACAAACGTCCTAGCTATACGGGAGACAACAATCACGCGTCAAAGTGTCCGAACCATGACGGTTACCAGGGACATAACCTATCATCGCGATGTGCCAAGTGCCTTTCCTTTGGGCATGAGACGAGCAAGTGCTTTGTCCTCGAAGGGGGATGCTTCGTTTACGGATAGAAGGGTCACCAAAAGCGAGATTACATGGCCCGTAGACCAAATCATCCCAATGTACTACCACAACAACATCGTCAAGAGAACCGAGAACAGGCGCCCCGACCTCCTCAGCCCAGACTCCGTCAGCCCACTCAACCAAACAACCAAGATCGACGTCCTAATGCTCAAGGGCGCATCTTCGCCATAACTCGAGATGAGACGTTCGCTTCCGATACTGTTGTGACAGGTATACTAAATTTCAATAATGTACCGGTTCGTGTGTTATTTGATTCAGGCGCTTCGCATACTTTCATATCGGCGGACTTCGCCGCTGAGCACAAATTTTTTGTAATGTCATTAGACCTTGATCTTAGCGTAAGTATGCCTTCGGGTGTACCATTACTCACAAATTTAGCCTACGAAGGAGGAACCATATGTATTGGGGGTCAAAAGATCGGTCTTGATGCGATAGTTCTAGATATAAAAGACTTCGACATCATATTGGGCATGGATTGGCTTGGTCCTTGCAACGCTACCATCGACTGCGCAGGAAAGAGGGTCACCTTCCGCATACATGGAGTGTCCGAATTCTGCTATTCGTGTAGTGAAGCATCGCCGACCTGCATGGTGATCTCGGCAATTTTGGCTAGAAAGCTGCTGCATTCCGGATGCGAAGGCTACTTAGCGTCCGTTCGTGACATGAGACAGGATGGTGCAAACGCGGGTCAGACCGACGTTGTGACAGAATTCCCAGACGTGTTTTCGGACGAGCTACCCGACATACCGCCCGATCGAGAGATAGAGTTCACCATCGACACATTTTCTGACCCCCGGTCGATCTCGAAAGCTCCGTACAAAATGGCCCCTGCATAATTGAAAGAACTAAAGGCACAATTACAAGAATTACTTGACAAAGGGTTCATCCGTCCGAGTGTCTCGCCATGGGGTACGCCCGTGCTATTCGTGAAGAAGAAGGATGGATCGATGCGGCTCTGCATCGACTATCGGGAATTGAATAAGGCCACCATCCGAAACAAATATCCCCTGCCCCGCATCGACGACTTGTTTGACCAGCTCCAAGGTGCAACGGTGTTTTCGAAGATTGATTTGCGGTCGGGTTATCACCAACTCAAAGTCAAGCCAGATGACGTGCCGAAGTCTACCTTCCGTACTCGCTATGGCCACTACGAGTTTTTGGTAATACCGTTCGGTCTGACAAACGTCCCTGCGTCTTCATGGATCTAATGAATCGGGTGTTCCGTCCGTTCGTTGACAAGTTCGTAGTAGTCTTCATCGACGATATCCTCGTCTACTCAAAGGATCGAGCGCAACATGCAGAGCATCTACGGACGGTACTCTAAACCCTTCGAGAGAATCAGTTGTATGCGAAGATGAGCAAGTGCGAATTCTGGCTGAACATAATCTCATTCCTTGGGCACATCATCTCCGCCGCGGGCATCGCAGTCGATCCAAAGAAAGTTGAGACAGTTGCTGATTGGAGACGGCCCGCATCAGTTAGCGAAATTCGAAGCTTCCTAGGCTTGGCGGGATACTACCGACGCTTCGTGAAGGACTTCGCGAAGATTGCATCGCCGTTGACTCGCCTCACCCAGAAAGGAGTCGCATTCAAGTGGTCAGACGACTGTGAAGCTTTCTTCCAGGAGCTCAAACAACGGCTCGTTTCGGCCTCGATACTTGCTCTTCCTGAAGGAACAGAGGGATTTCAAATCTTCAGCGACGCTTCTGGCCAGGGCTTGGGGTATGTGCTCATGCAGCGGAATAAGGTGATATCTTTTGCTTCCCGGCAGTTGAAGCCGCACGAGAAGAACTTTTCCACTTACGACCTAGAATTAGCGGCGATTGTGTTTGCGTTGAAGCTGTCGCATCACTACCTCTATGGCATGGCGTGCAGGTTTTATACGGACCACAAAAGCCTCAAATATCTCTTCACCCAGAAAGAATTGAATTTGCGACAGAGGCGATGGCTCAAACTGATCAAAGACTATGACTTATCAATCGACTACACGCCGGGCAAGGAAAATGTTGTAGCGGATGCGCTGAGCCGGAAGTACTTAGCTTCATTATATATCAACGATCGACTGTTGCGCGACTTGGAAGGAATGGGCATTGAACTCCGAGTTCGTTTCAGAAACGTGAAACTGGCACAACTACGGGTGGAACCGAGCCTACTAGAGAGGATCAAGTCTGCTCAGAAGGACGACCCATACCTGGAGAAGATGCGAAAGCTGATATCGACAGGGAAAGTGTCCGACTTTGCAGAGGATGAGTCGGGAGTGATGCGAGTGAAGGGACGACTATACGTTCCGGATGACGCAGAACTTAGAAAGGAGATAATGTCGGAGGCGCATTATGCAAAATATTCTTTGTATCCTGGTAGCACCAAGATGTATAAGGACCTCCGCGTTGTCTTTTGGTGGCACGGCATGCAGAGGGACGTAGCGCTTTTTGTGTCAAAGTGTATGGCCTGTCAGCAAGTCAAAGCCGAGCACCAGCGACCGGACGGGGAGATGCAGAACCTTGCCATTCCAGAGTGGAAATGGGATCATGTCACTATGGACTTCGTTGTTGGCTTGCCGAGGATGCCGCGGGAAAACGACGCCGTCTGGGTCATCGTCGATCGACTAACCAAGTCAGCGCACTTCATAGCCATCAAAGTTATTTGGAGCGTCGACCGTCTTGCTCAGATATACCTTGATGAAATAGTTCGGCTGTACGGGATCCTAGTATCTATCGTCTCTGATCGGGATGGACGGTTCGTAGCGCACTTCTGAAGTAGTCTACATTCAGCGTTGGAGACCAAGTTGAAGTTTAGCTCAGTTTATCATCCTCTGACTGACGGCCAAACAGAGCGGGTGAACCAGATTTCGAAGACATGTTACGACTCTGTGCGATCGACTTGAAGTCAAGTTGGGACGTCCAACTACCATTGGCCGAGTTTGCATACAACAATAGCTATCAGTCCAGCATCCAAATGGCGTCGTATGAAACTTTGTACGGCCAGAAGTGCAGATCGCCCATTTGCTCGGATGAAGTCGGGGAACGGCAGATACTTGGTCCAGAGTTGGTGGAGCAGACCGTGTAGAAGGTCAAGTTAATACGAAAAAGATTGAAGATAGCACAAAGCCGACAGAAGAGCTATGTCGACACGCACCGACGCCCCCTCGAGTTCTCGGAAGGCGATCATGTATTCCTGAAAGTAGCGCCCATGCGTGGAGTTTCCAGGTTCGGTGCGAAGGAGAAATTGAGCCTAAGATTTATTGGTCCGTTCGAGATATTGAAGCGAGTCGCCCCGGTAGCTTACCAAATCGCCTTGCCGTCTGCATTGTCAGAGGTACACGACGTCTTCCACGTCTCACAATTGCGGAAGTACATGCACGATCCGAGCCATGTGGTGGATTTGGTAAGCTGGACCTGAAGGCAGACTTGTCATATGTCGAAGAGCCGGTGCAAATCTTAGAGCGCAAGGATAAACTTCTCCGCAATCGTGCTATTCCTCTCGTCCGCGTCCTCTGGAGAAACCATTCGGTCGAAGAGTCGACATGGGAGCTTGAGTCAGAAATGAAGGCAAAATTCCCTTCATTGTTCTCGTAGAGGTAGGTTCTATTCTTAAATATTGATTTAAATTTTCAAAATATTTTTATTCATTTATTTGATTTAAATTTGATTTTTGGAATTTTATAAATAATTATTTATTTAGTTATTACGGTAGAAGACTTTAGCCATGGTTGAGTTTTGAAGTACAAGATGACTTTAAATCATGGCACGGATAGTGCAGTCGCGTGCTTTGACTAGTGTTTAGCCATGGTAGAGGGAGACCAGTCATAAGTGTGTCCTAACTAGAAAAACCAGACCAAGTTGCGACTTAACCCTTACCGAAGATTTATTTATTATTTAATTATATTACTGAGTTTTAGGGAACTCGGTTGTACCGAACCTATCCAGATTGGGCCCAAGTCAAATCCTAGCCTATGTAGGCATGTAGTGGGACCAAATACGGCCTTGTAGACATGTTTGGTGAATGCAAATATCTTTATATATATTTTTAGGAAATTGGCAATTATTTTCTAAATAGTTGTTATAGGTAGATTATAAGTATTATTATTATTAAATAGGGTTTTACAAAATTTGTATGATCTTCTGGAGCCAGATAAGTAGCGTGCATGTTATATCCATCTTTTGGGCTATTTTAATTGTTATTAGCATTTTTATTATCATTAATATTACTTTGTTGTTATTAAATGATGACGATTTATATTTATTAAATCATTTATTATATAAATGATATGTATATATATATATATATATATATATATATATATATATATATATATATATATATATATATATATATATATATATATGTGTATGTATATTTCTATAAATAAGACACTATATTATGAATATATATTATTAGGATATTATTTTGGTTGCTGTGAATATATATTGTTGTAGTAGTAGGTATACATAGAAGAATATTTATAAATATATATATAAAGTGTTATATAATAAATACATAAATGTATGTGTATTTATATATAAATATATATGTATTTGTGTATATATAAATATATATAGTAATATGTTACGTATATATATATATTATATATATATATATATATATATATATATATATATATATATATATATATATATATATATATATATATATATATATATATATATATATATATATTTAAATATATATATATATATATAGGTGTATGTGTATGTATATAAATGTATATATATATTCTACATGTGTGTATGTTACGTATATATTAAATATAGGGAATGTTAGAGTGTTAAATTTATATATATGATTCATGTGCATATATATATATATATATATATATATATATATATATATATATATATATATATATATATATATATATATATATATATATATATGTAATATGCTAACATTAAAAATAAAACAACAAACCCACAGCGAGCAGGCCCCCAACCCGAGCCTATTCCCCATGCGTTCAGGCCGAGCAGCCCATGCTGGCCGACCCGGACACCCCATACCCGAACGCAGTCAGGTGCTCCACTCGGGTTTTCCGAGCAAATTGTATAAATATAAGAGAGATCGAGAGGATCTCTAAAAGGTTCAAAACCCTAACCTACGCCATGCCGACCACCTTTCCTGGCCGAACCCCTGCACGGCCGGCGGCCGACGACAAGGCCGCGCGTGCGCACCGACGTGGGCGAACAACAGTATGAAGAAGTAGTAGCGACCCAAACTTCGAGGTAATATTCCTTCTCCGATACTCTATTATTTTACGACCCGTAAATTGGGTTGGAAAGCCAACATGACCCTCTCGAAATCCCAACAAGTGGATTTGAATATAGTCGCATGACCAACCCGAAAAATAAATGCAAAGTCGGGGAAAAATACTGTTCTCGACAGTTCGAAGAACAGTTGACGAACCTATTTTGGGAGACGATTTCTGGTCGAATCATCGACTAAGGTAGGAAACTACCTGAATCATTATTGAAGACAACCTATAGGACATTGAAACCTAGTTTACAGAATTTGGTTTCATCGACTGCACGTCGAGAAATTTGATTCTAAAGATTGAGAAAAATTTGTTTTAAAAATAATAAAAGACTTCGATACGACGTACGTCCCGTCAATCCGGACGACGTATTCGCAAACCGAAAGCATCGAAAGGTGCGTAACGACTTCGTGGACGTGTGGGCTTTGACGGAATTCAAATTGGTCGCGTGTGCGCGACGAATTTGATGCATATCCGTCAAAATTTACCGTATCGGCCTATGTGCAAATTTCTCAATTACTTTGTACACGCTCGTCAGATCGAGACAAAACTTGCGCCAACAGGACCATATCATTTTTCTGGTCCTGTATGCCAAGTTTGGTCCGATTCCGAGACAGTTGATCGGATCGTCGTTTCGTGGGCCCCACGGTCCGATTCAACGGGCGATTTTGTGCACGGCCCACAGGAATCCAAAATTGGACATACCGTTGGGTTCGTATCATCAAAACGAATCCGTAGACATGTAGTTTGACGATTTTAGAGACCATTGACCTTGGCACATTTTTCGGTGCAAAGCGGGTCCAACGGCGGATACCGTTTTGGTCCGAAATTACCGTTTTACCGATGTGTCCAGAATTGGACTTAAGGACAGGCAAACCTAGCTAATTTGACTATTCTGAGAACGTTGGTACTGTTTATTTTAGCTTTCGGAGATAGTTGTGATGATTTGGACTTGATGGCTTAGCAGTTGACTATATTTTGTTGGATCTGCGTGCAACCACCAGGCAAGATACCTTGCCTCCCTCTACAGTTTATTTACATGCATATTCTTATTGTTACCTAGTTTTACTAGTTGATTATTTATATATGATTTGTATATCATGCCTGCTAGTATATATATTGTCACGCCCCACTCCCGTAGGAGCGATCGTCCTCGCTAAGGCATGATGCCGCACGAGCCTAATTGCGCTCGTACAAGACGGATTCCATAACGGCCGATTTTAGCGGCTGCGACAGGGTCGTCGCACAGAAGTTCCAAGCAGAGGCATTGAATAATAGCAGCAAAATTTAAAGCAAAACACAAGTCATTGTAAAATACTCTTTTATTGATATTGATACAAAGGTTACAATGGGACGCAAGGCCAAAATTACAAGTCTCTCAAGCTCACTCATCTTACATTATAAGTCACTCAGCTCTCTCTCATCTCTCAATACATGTCTTGAGCCAGCGGATGCTTTGGAAGGCGACGTCCATACATTATGTCATGTATAAGTCTTGAATACATACGGCCGCACGCTTCAAATCGCCAAGGAACTCCGTACCTCGACGCATCCAAGCGAGCTCCGTGCCCCGAGCTTCTACCTGTACCTGCACATGAAAACTATGTGGGTGTCAGTATTCAACTGTACTGGTGGAATGAGGTCCTCGTCCACCCATACAAAACCAACACGTTAATTTATTTTGTGTGTAACATAGTCCCTTTTATGATTTTCTTTCTACTCTTTCCTTAGGATCGGTTTTAGGACAGACGTCTTGGCCTATTTTGTGTCTCTAGACCATCTCATGCTTGCAACAACAACGTCGACTCAACAACGTTAACCTATCAAGTCCTGCTTGTCTTTCGGACAAAATCAGAGACGTAACTACGCGATAAGACTCAATTTCCGTGTGATCGTGCTATAAGTCCTTGTTGAGGCCGTGTCTCGCAACTCAATGAGACTCAATCATATCGTCACCTCGCGGCCCTTGCCGTCTCGCGGCCCTTTGCTACTAAATTATCAACTGACCCATCCAACTTGTGAACTAAGTGTCACTCGACCACTTTGTCTTGCGACGTTTCCTGACTTAACTCAAGACAACTCAAACCATAACTATACAACTTATATGCCGACAACATTAGACTCGATGCCACATCTCGTGCCAAAGCACGTCGCCTATGTTGCAACCAAATCTTAGGCCCAACATTGTGTTCAAACTATACACACACATTCAACTCGACTCCTTGATATAGTGCACTCAATACTCGACTCAATCCAAAGGCACACTCGCAGATTGCCGTCCGTACCGACTCATCTATATGAGGTCACTAGCATGACAAGCTATCTTGGACACATAGCTGGTATAGGATGGATCGGTCACCGCAAGTTGCTAGCCCCGATGAGCGTCCACCGAATACTTGCCTTTCGGCTCAGCTATCCCGCTCACATTCACCCTCGGTTTCTTCCTAGACCGGAACGGTCCCGTGGCCCCGAGTTGTCGTCCGAGGAAACAAATCGCCCTTGTCGACAAGTTGTCTAATGACCACGCAAGACTCGACACAAACTGACGTCTCACACAGTCATTCCTCTTCCAATGTTACCATCTATTTCAAACAAATATCAAGACTTATATCATTTGAGATCCCTCGATGACCCACGGTCGCGAGCATTATTTCTATGTTACCATATCATTTCATTCAACTCAATGCCTATTCGATAGTCCTTTCTCCAAACTCATTAAATCAACCGTGGTTCATGTCTTAAATACTAAGTCCGTGCATCGTGTCTTAAACCAACTTGAAATACTATGTGACACCACCGTCCAAGTCATAGTCTATATGACGGGCCTTACAATCGTGAGACTATGTGGTTATACCCAGTCGTAGAACTCATAGGGCCATGCTTGCCACTACTCCTGATGGCTTAACATAACTTGCCTAACTTACTTTGTAACAACTTGACGAGCAAAGGCTGCGTCAAGCCTTGCGTCGGAGGAACGTGTCGTGCACACGTTCGACTTTGAACAACCAAGTTATTTGAGGTGCCTAGACTTATGCCACAAGCCGTGCAATACAACTTAACCCATCAGCGAGTAGAGGCTATGCCATGCCTTGGGCGAAGAGACCGTGCATGCTTTATGAAGCATTTATGCGGGCGATGCCTATGAATTTGGCTAACTCTTAGCTTGTGGCGAATACCAACTTTTCCTTCTTTCAAGCCACGGGACGAAGGACCGAGTGTCATTTTCAAAGCACGCCGTGCACCAACTCTAAGCCGACCGTTGGACCTTTTCATATTCTAACTCAATTCGTCCTGCCGGGATTATTCTCTTTAGCTATGTGGATTCGTCTCTTTTATTATCAAGCCTACTTGTGCGAGTTAAAAACATGCGATTTAATATGTGAAGGCTAAGATGAGGCGAGTTCACCAAAACTATCCCACCTGAGCAAGAGGTCGCCTCGACCGAGCGATGTCTTCGAACAGCCGTTGTAAGGCTAAGTCCGAACGCCGTCGGCGTTTCGATTCCTCCAGTTGACTGAGCAGGACGGGGCACTACATATATAGCCTTGTTTATAATTAGCTTTGTAGTTCATATTGGATATACGTATATATAGTTCTTGTTCATAGTTAATTTTGTAGTTCATATTGGATTAGTTTTCTCGTGTATCGTGATTGGGTCGTGTCGTATCATCACTTGTACCTGGACTGAGTCGCATAATGTCATAGGATGAATAAGTTATAACGGAACTGCTGTACCTTGAAATTCTTGAAGCTAACCTGCGAGTCCACATCAGGGGCGAGGGTTAGTAGTTAAGCTAACATGTGAGTCCACATCAGGAACGAGGGTTAGTAGTTATGCTAGCCTGCGAGTCCATACTAGGGACGAGGGTTAATAGTTATCTGTCCACACCTGCGAGTCCACATTAGGGGCGAGGGTGATGCTAGCCTGCGAGTCCACACTAGGGACGAGGTGTCACTCCCCGCTCCCAGAATACGTATTCTAATACGTGTACTGCTCGAATGTATTTATTTAATATTTATCATGTATTGTTCTGTATTTAAATTCTTTTAATTTTATGCTAATTAATTTTTTGTATTTTACTTTCTACTTTTATTCTCTGCTTTAGCTTGCTTTAGGTTCGGCCTAGGTTGGTTTATTTTCGGGTTTATGATGGTTCATCATGAACCGAACACAATACCCCCATTTAAGCCCCATCCCCTTTCTCTCTCTTCATTACTCTTCTTCTTCCTCATAACTCTCTCCACCTACCAAAACCCATAGGCAAGTACATCTTGCTCCACATGAGAACCCATATTTTTATGGCTCATTTATCTCCCTCTCGTGATCCTAAGAGAGTTTAGAACTTGGCATTTTTTATTTTGAAGTCTTATTTTTAGTAGATCTAGAAATTACTATTTTTCAGATTTCAGTGGTTTTGATCTGTCAAACTTCCTTATTTCCAAGTTTTGTTCATTCCAGATTGTTGAGGTTGTGTTATACGCCATTCTGATCCATGGAAACCCCATTTCTGGCTTGGAACGAAGGTTCCATGAGAATTGGAGTTCAGGAGGAACTCTACGCCCACGTTGTTACGTGTTAGCGTAATATTGAGTTTTACGCCCACGTTATATGTGTCCGCGTAGTGCCGAGCTTTACGCCCACGATCACTCGTGTCAGAGTAAAACTGTTTTACGCAAGTCTACTTGACTTGGCATATTCTTTTTACGCGCACATCGTTTCAGGCGTAAAACTTGACTCTTTACACGAGCAACTTTTACGCGTGGCTCGATCCTTTACGTATGCAATGTTTTACGCGCACAGTGTTTCCTGCGTAAAACTCTAATCTTTTTACGCGTACTCCTTGGCTCGGCGTAAAACGAGTTTTTACGCGCAACTTGTTCCTTTATTTTGAGCGTACTTCCTTTACGCGTATTCATCCATGCGTATACTTTGACCCTTACGCGCGCGAGTTTTACCCGTGACGTTACTTTTTACGCATATAAATTCATGCGTAAACCTGACTTTTACGCATACCCTGTTTTACGCGCGTATTTTGCCTTAGCGTAAAACTTTGGCATAGACTAATCATGGTATAAACTAGCCTTGGCGTAATCCAACCTTGGTGTTCCCATTGCCCTATACTTTATTCACTTTATGTTGGCATAATAATTCTCCTCTTATATTCTTACGCCTTTTGCATAAACTTGATATAATCATGATATGTTAATATTTTCTTTAATATAGATTGTTACGTGGAATGTACCATGTGTCGTGAATTGATTTATAGATACCCCGAATGACTGGAATTTAACCCTGAGAGTTGTAGACTCGACCATACTAAATAATAGTTGACTTTCATGCCTTGTTACGAATTAACATTGATTGTTATCTTGACTAATAATTGATCATGCGTTCCTAGTTGGAACTAAGAGACTGGCTAGTCGTCTTATTGAATTGAATGAATGAGACACGTTCATATGAATTATGAACTGTTGTAATCGACTGGCCGATCCCGAATATTGGCATACAAGCACGTGCAGGCTTCAAATTATTTTTCTATAAAAGCAGCATGTGTACTTTATGGTCAAGGCATGATTATTCTGTGGTTAGTTTTGATTGTTGCATTACGCTATGTAAGACCTACAACCTAACCGTATGGGTATCATTGTAGAGTTGTACATATCGTACCCCGTACAAAGGTACTCATTCTGAATGATCATGATCCACGGCATGAGATTTCACTCAACATAGAGACTATTATGTTAAATAAAATAATAATTGCATGGAGAGAATGGATTCCCGAGTTCTTACATGGCAGCCCTCCTTGGGACTATTAAGTGCTTGACAGGCCGGCTAGTTCCCACAGATACTGCAAATTTGCCACACGGGCAGGGAACGATATCTGCTTATATTATTTATTGTATATTGTATATTGATGACGGGCGTCCCACTGGGACTCGTCTAATTCATGATTGGCGCAATTGATTGGGTAAACTAGCCTTGTTTGCACATAGTAAGAACTGAGGAATCCTTATTGCATAATTCCAAGGTAATTTGGAACTCACAATAGCAAGCCGTAGTAGTTGCATGGCCTTTTAAATTGATTTGTTTGTGTACTGTACCTACTCTATTTACTAACTGAGATGATCAGAATGTCAGGGCACGACGGGTCAACTTCTGTCCTTGTTTGGTTGGAAAATTAGTTTGAAGTGTCGTGATGTTGTGTGAATCCCAGTAGCAAGCAGAGACCTATGTATTATATTCTTAACTCTTATCACTGGTTTTAATTCTCATGTCGTGCTTCCTTGTGGTACTTGCTATTAGAGGTCTAACCTCTCTGGTTTTGCATGGCCAGATTTAGAGCCGATCCCCAAGGATTCAGCTTACTTCCACCTCCAAGATGGTCAATACTAGAGGAATGATCGCAGGAGGACTCGAGTGGGTTCCTTACTTCCTCGCTCGTTTTGTTACTTACTTTATACTTTGCCGTTTGGCACCGACATATTAGTCGGATTGTCTTGTATTTACTTTTACATAATTGTAATTGAGTCAGACTGCAGCTGATAAATGATTGTGTATACTTTTCTATATCATCTGGCTATGTTTTGTAAAGCCAGATATCAAGAACATTTTGACTGAGCATTTGGGACGCCTTATTGCTTTATCTTATATGTTCTCTATTACTGTTTCTTGTTTGAATGATTGAGATAATAGATGTGAAGTGACCATAGTGAGACTTTCATGTAGTATGCACCCCCTCGTCTTTTAGACAGCATTGATCGTATTATACGGCATCCATCTACCCGTAATACGTAGCTGGCTGAGTCATTCCCCCGCTCTCCAGTATTCTGGTTCTGGGGCGTGACACGAGGATTAGTAGTTATCTGTTCTACACCTGCGAGCCCACACTAGGGGCGAGGGTGATGCTAGCCTGCGAGTCCACACTAGGGACGAGGGTTTGAGTATTCGATTGGTTATCCATTGACATCGTGATATCGTGTTCTCTTGTTCTTCTCCAGCAGTTCGTTTATGCGTAGTGGTTCTTCCAGTCGTGTATAGTCGTGTTTTCGTGTTGATTGGCCTTTTTTTCGTTTATTTCCTGTATTTTCTTTATTGCATGATAAACTGCTAGATAGGCATGTTTTATGTATCATGCTATGTCCCCTGAGGACTTGATGATCTCTTCAGGTTTAGCGATTGCATGGAGTTAGCTAGTGGTTCTGGATGATAGATGTCATGACCCGCACCCGGTATAGGGGCACGAGAAGTGGGTACGTCCAGCCTACGCCGCAGTGTCGGCGGTAGTAAGCTGTCCTAGGTTGCTAACTAATCTCATGCAGTGAATATAAAAAGTACTTGTCCAGATATCAGCTCCGAATGGAGGGCAAGTAAAGGTATGATCTACTCAAACACAGTCTAAACACGAAAAGATAACACAAAAGTTATACCTAAGGAATTAAAGACAACAACAACTAACTACTAAAATAATACACCAATATCTCAAACCAACTTAATACAGACTCAATATCTTAACTTTAATACAACAAGCCAAAACATGAAAGCTAAAGTAGTCTACTAGCTAATCTCCTGAATCACTCCTGAGAGTCGGGACCAAAGGTAGCTAATCCCTCGCCAGGTCCATGGTAAGCAGGGCATGTGTCCTCAGGATTATCATCTGTAATATTTTTAACAGGTCCAATCAGGACGGGAACGAGTACAACTCATCTAGAAAAACCCAAATAAATGACAAAGAACTATAAAGCAGTTATAGACAGTTTTATTGATGAGCATGGCAGTTTTATACAGGTAATGATGGCATAGAGAAACAGTAAGATACAAGAAAAGAAAGGTAACTAAAACAAGAGAAGAATCATGGCAATGAAGACTGTAATAAAAGCTAACTGAACTAGAATATCATGTGTGAGTCCAGACAGTACGATATAAGTCTAATATAATCCCAGTGTGAGTCCAGTCCATATAATCTGATACCAGATAATTTTCGGTACAAGATGAGTCCAACAGTGATCAATGAATCCAGGGTGAGTCCAACTATAATCTAACAGTGTGTTTTAAAATACCGAGGTCGACATGTAAACGGCTGTAGGTATCAGGCACATCTCTTACGGATCAGGCAAGAGATGGCTATGCTTCCAGTAGATTCCAGTTGGAGATTCCAGATTTGGGGTATGTCTACATGTCTTACTCAATATTTTCTCGCCCAGCAAGTGAATCCAAAATCGACAAAAAGAATCGAGATGAGTCTGGCCAATACGTGATGATTCCAGAAATGATTCCGGAATGATACCAATGACTCCAGTAATAGAGGCCAGCAAGTAAGGTATATGTCGATACATGAATCCAGAAATATCCATACGTATTGATACAGAGAATCATATAGAACTAACTAGAACTGAAATACAGTAATCGACAAATAAATAAGAGAACTATCAGAGAATGTACTCGCCTGTTACTCTGAAAAGAGTAATATAATATCAGATGTCTGTACCAGGGTCACAATGTCCTAAAATAGAGCAATACAGTTATGACATGTCCAAAATAAAGGTAAATGAAATCTACGATGCAATCTATATGAATTCTAAGCCAATCTAGGTCAAAGTCAAAGTAGGTCAACACTACAGTCAAACTAAGTCAAATCAAGTCATATTAGGTCACAAGAAGTTAAACTAGTCTAATCTAGGTTAAAGTCAACTCTTGGTCAAACATTCTAGCCAAACTAGTCAAGTTATCTAGGGTTTAGTCAATAATGGTCAGATTAGTCAATACTAGTCAACATGGTCAAAGTCTAGGTCAATCTTAGACTAACTAAGGTTTTGGTTAATCATAGACTAGTCAATAAGGTAATTAGGTTAATCTTGACTAATGGTCAACATCCAGTCAAACTCTAAAAGGCTAACTCAAACCATCATAGGCTAACATGTCTTAGAATACCTAAGATACTATACTACAATTACCTATACAAAGTATACCACACATAAATACATATAGTACAATACCAACCTTAATCCTATAATCAAGCTAATCCCATTCTCCAACTCAAGTCATGACTCAACTCTAAGTATCTCACTTAACCCCATACATATCTTCATCTATATAGGATTACCCTCATAATCTATATGGTTAACCTAATCATCTAGTTAGAGTTCAGTCAAACCTTAGTCAAATAGTCCTTCTATGTTCATCCAAGTCATTTCTAGGTCAATTAGGTCATGGTTTGACCTATAGTTGACTTTAGTCAACCATGGTCAACAAGGGCCAACCATCTAATCAAACTAGTTCTACTAAGCCTATTGGTCAATTCTAACTTGCTACTAACCATAGGCTAGTAATCCTAGGGCACTATGACATATATACATTACCTATATACATAGGCCATAGGCTAAGACATCAAGTCTATAACATATATGTTTACATATCTAATATACATACCCAACTATATATATAATACCATAATTTATATATATATATATACCCATACACATCTATATAACCCTATATAGCCAAACTTACATGATACTCACATATAACCCCTCTATATATATAATACCTATATATATGTATATACATGTATACTACATATATATATATAGAGAGAGAGGGAGAGAAGAGTGAGAGTGTGACAGTGGCAGTGGTGTGTGTGTGTACTGTGAAGGAGAGGGGGGACAGCAAGGGGGGTTAATCTCAGGAATTCTGAGATAGGGGGAACCCATAACTCACACACACATACCTATATATATACCTAGTTATATACGCACATATCTACATATATACATACATATACACACTCACACACCTACATACATACACATAAACTTATATACATATATATACAGTATATATACACCCAAAAATACGTATACATATTCATAAAAATTAATTTGAAATTCAATCTAAATACGGAAAAATAACATGGATTTACTGTTCATGACTGAACATATAGGTAAATCCCAAAATTGATACAAAACCTAACTAACACCCTAATCTAAGGGTTGGTAATCGAGCCCCTAGGTGTACACGTGTCGTAGGTGTCCCTAGGAGTCCACCTCGACACGACATGGCGTGTCCAGTGTCAAGAAACCTAAATCGGGTAAATACAGTGCACAGGAATTGTACTGTATCGTGCACGAGTTCATGTGTCTCATGGACACGACACAAGGGTCTAGAACTCTCGTGATCACGTGGGTAGATTCGCCTAGGGTAGGGCTAGGTGTCCCAGTGTCTGTCTCGTGTCCAAGTGTCACACAGTGTCGTGTCCGAGCCCGTATCAGAGCCCAACTGTGCGTGTGTGTGTGGACAGCACAATTTAGTACGAGCTTGATAACATTGTGAATACCAAACCAACTCGACCCAAACTTTGTGTGTGTCGTGTCAGACATTAGACCCATGTGTCCACAAAGTTTCGTGCCATATAGTGTCGTGTTGTGTCCTGTGTCAAGCCCGAGTAGCAGGGGAGAACACATGCACAGTGCACTGCCTCGTGCAGCGAGGACAGAGCCTCGTGGACACGACACACGCATCAATACGTGTCGTGCTCGTGTCAGGGGGTAGCCTAGGTCAAGGGCTAGGGATTAGGCATGACACTTTGTGTCCAAGTCGTGTCTAGACACGACACGAAGGCCGTGTTAGTGCGTGTTTTTACACAGTATGCAGTGTAGTGCACGATCAGTACGTGTCGAATTTCTCACTCGACACGACACGAAGTGTCACGAAACTCGAGGGGGGACTTGTCAGAGGGTGCCCCCACCTCTGTGCCAAGTGGCACGTGTCCACGTGTCCAATTCGTGGAGAAAACAGTGTCGGGTTTCAGGGGAACTAAGTGTGCACAGTGCTGTGTCCAACTCGTGTATTCGTGTCCAATTTGGACACGAAAAGGACCCTAATATCAACTCAGTCCTACCAACATATAATATACATATAATAAGCTTCACAAATATGTAATTTGTTTTGAAAACCAAGAACAAAAAGTCCTATGAGGCATTTCACCAAACACTGAAATCAAGAGACAGACACGTGTCCGATACGGACACCAAACCAAGCCTAAATCTCACCAAACTTAGCCTACAGTTCCAAGGTACCTAGATGCATGCAACCATGAAGAGAAATCACAATATTAATAGGTTTTAGGGCATGTTACCTATGAGTGCAAAAATCCAATGAAACCAAGGTAGGGGGGTTTGTCCTCTTCACTTGAGATGGCCAAATTGATCTTCAACCTTGCTAGCTAGCCTCCCTTAGTATCCTCAATAGTAGGGGGTTCCAATACAAGAAACTAGAGGTGATTTGGATCAAAATTGATCAAGTTATCAAGGTTTGAAGGTGGTAGATTTTCTAGGTTTAATTCATGTAAAAATTGATCATGAATGGAATGATAGGTTAATATAGGAAGGGGGGGGTAGTGCTAGGCTGCCATGGGGGTAGGGGAGAGTGTCCTACCACCTTGCAAACTTAGCCCCTAAGTCTTTGACTAAGGGGTTAGATATTTAGGTTCTAAAATATCTAAAAAGTGAAATATCTAGATATTATCAAACCTAGATATTTACACATAAAGCTAATATCTAACATTAGCCTCCTAGGTTAGTGACTAACCTCTAGGTTAGGGTAAACTAGGTTAGGGACTAACATGACACTAATCAACTAATTAAATAATAATAAACTACATAAATCCAAATAAATTCTAATAAATTACCAAAATATCCTTTTGACTAAAAAGTGGTAATTTGATATCCTAATCACATGGTTAGGCTTACATGGTCATGGTTAGTCTCTAGGTTATGAAATCTCTAGGGTTTACACTAGGGTTATACTAGTAAAATCACAAAGTCATAAGTCATGACTTAGAAAATAGTTTTAAATTAACTAAAATCACCAAAAATCATATCATGACTAAAACACCATTAATAAATAATAAAAATAATAAATTTTCAAAAATACCCCAATTTCAGAAAACTGGGTGTTACAATAGATGTGATGATACGCTTGCGGGATTCAGGTATCGCTATTGTGTTTATTATCCGCTCATGCTTTTCATTCCTTATCATGAGATATCATATTTCTTGTTTCAGTTGTAGACTCTTGTTATTTTTTTAGAGTCTTATCGGACATTTATGCTAGTGGGCTGCAGACCACGACCCATAGTGTTCATTCATGTTTATTATCTTATTGTGGATTGAGATATAGATTTGTTTGCCATGATTTGGCAGCTTACCCTAGCCGTGACAGCGTTTACGTACTCGAGTCGGACTGGAGTCCGCTTGATGCGTAGCTGGCTTGCTCACGAGCTTGCGTCCGAAAAGCGGGTGCGGGTCGTGACAAGTTTTTTTGGTGGCCCATGCAGGTTAGAGCATATCGTACCGGTTACGTAACTGTACTGGTACGAGCCTGCGCAACTGACTAAACCATTAGGAATCTCAATCCACACTGCCTTGAAAATTCTTTTTGAAAATTCTCTATCGTTCTTGAAAGTCCATATTTTCTCTCGATTATTGTTTCTTGCTTTTCCGTGCCATTGATTCTCGTCCCTTCCTATTCCGGGGTGACGAATGATCGTGATGTCTAGAATTCGTCAAAAATTCTTAAGTTATAGAATAATATTGCTTGATTATTGAATATTTGGTCGTTTATAGCTATGGGGGATTAAAGATACCATATGTCCTAGATATTTTGGTAGAATTATTAGCCACTAGTTAGAAGGATATAAGTTTCTAGTGAATGGTACTTGAAGGAGTAGTGTGGCCCAAGGTGGGTAGAAGTCCTCGAAGTATTCGGAGTTATAAAATGACTAAAGAAGGTCATAAAATATTTTGAAAAAAATTAAATTTGAGGAAATAGTAGACTTTGATTTTTAAGGAATAGTTGTGAATTGGAATTTCGAGGACGAAATTATTTTAAGGTGGATAGATTTGTAGCTCCCCTTCCTGAAATTTTTAAAATATTTTTATTCATTTATTTGATTTAAATGTTGATTTTTGGAATTTTATAAATAATTATTTATTTAGTTATTACGGTAGAAGACTTTAGCCATGGTTGAGTTTTGAAGTACAAGATGACATTAAATCATGGCACGGATAGTGCAGTCGCGTGCTTTGACTAGTGTTTAGCCATGGTAGAGGGAGACCCAGCCATAAGTGTGTCCTAACTAGGAAAACCAGACCAAGTTGCGACTTAACCCTTACCGAAGATTTATTTATTATTTAATTATATTACTGAGTTTTAGGGAACTTGGTTGTACCGAACCTGTCCAGATTGGGCCTAAGTCAAATCCTAGCCTATGTAGGCATGTAGTGGGACCAAATACGACCTTGTAGACATGTTTGGTGAATGCAAATATCTTTATATATATTTTTAGAAAATTGGCAATTATTTTCTAAATATTTGTTATAGGTAGATTATAAGTATTATTATAATTAAATAGGGTTTTACAAAATTTGTATGATCTTCTGGAGCCAGATAAGTAGTGTGCATGTTATATCCATCTTTTGGGCTATTTTAATTGTTATTAGGATTTTTATTATAATTAATATTACTTTGTTGTTATTAAATGATGACGATTTATATTTATTAAATCATTTATTATATATATATATATATATATATATATATATATATATATATATATATATATATATATATATATTTCTATAAATAAGACACTATATTATGAATATATATTATTAGGATATTATTTTGGTTGATGTGAATATATATTGTTGTAGTGGTAGGTATGCATAGAAGAATATTTATAAATATATATAAAGTGTTATATAAATAAATACATAAATGTATGTGTATATATATATAAATATATATGTATTTGTGTATATATAAATATATATAGTAATATGTTACGTATATATAGATATATATATATATATATATATATATATATATATATATATATAAGAAAAAAAAAATATATATATATATATATATATATATATATTTTTAACAGTTGGCTGAGGCCATCATTGAAATGGAAAAAGATCGGTTGGAACCTGGAGATAGCCCAAGTTCCTACAAAATGTGGGAGGAGCCCTAACAACGGTCCTGACTAAAAACGTCTAAAACATCATTAACCAATTTTTTTTTTCAGCAACACAAAATCGAAATTCAAAAATTGAATTTTGAATCTCAACATGCGAGCACGTGAGCGGGGTTGGGCCCGAGGAGAGCGGGACGCCGCTCGAGAAAGGGGGCGTGCGGCCCGAGGGGCACGTTGCGCGAGGCGCTGATGGGATGGGCATCCCGGCGAGGAACGCCAGAGGCTGCCGGGGGGGGGGGGGGCGGCGGTCGACCCGACGGGGGGGCAGCTCTGGCTGCGGGCGAGGGCAGCCGGAGGGGGTCCGGGCGCGGCGGTGAGGCTGCCGGAGGGGACCGACGAGAGTGGCCCGAACACCATGGAGGGTGCGGAGGCGCGGGGGCGACCTCCGAGGGGAATTGACCGACGGGGACGAGGGAGGGGGCCGGACCGTCGGTGAGAGCGAGAGCTCAACCTCCGGACAGGGGCGGGGCTATCGCCGCCCGAGGCTAGACGCTCCGGCGGGGGAGGGAGGAGATCCGTGGGAGGGAGCGGCGGGCTTTGGCGCGACCGTCGGCGGGAGCCTCGAGGCCGGGCGGCGAACAAGATCTGCCGGAGGCTGCGAACCCGCCGACGCAGGCCCGGATCAGTCAAGAGCGGCGGGGCAGAGGGGCCTCCATCGCGCGCCGGAAGCTCCGGAGGTCGTAGGGAGGCGGAGGAGCTGTCCACGAAGCGGAGCTCGCTGGAGGATGGCCGGCGACGGGGAGGGGAAGGCCGCCGCTGGGAGGCAGCGCCTCGACGGGAGGGGGCGGAGACGCCGACATGCACGGGCGGCCGTCAGCAGGCAGCTGCCGAGCGGCCACATGAGCCCAAGAAAGGGGCTCGCAGCACGGAAGAGAGGGTCCCGCCGACGACGAGGGGAGGCCCAAAGGAGGAGCCAAGGCGGAAGGGGGGAGCGGGGGAGCGGGAGCTACGGTGCTTGGGGAAGGAGCCACGACGGGCGCTGCCAAGGAGGGCGGCGGCTCCGCGGGAGAGACGGCGAGAGAGGGGAGGGAAGCGGGAGCGACGGCGGCCGAGGAGGGCGCACTCGACCCCAACGGGGGTAAGCCACCGGCCGCAAGCGGCCTGGCGGCTGCAATAGGAGCGGAGCCGCGGCGTCGCCTGCGACGGGGATGACGAGGGCGCCGGGGCCGACGCCGCGGAGGGAGAGGACGGCGGCACCGAGGGCAGCAAGGATGCTGCCGGGGCGTCGACGGTCGGGGGAGCAGGCCGTAAGAGGCCGGCGCGAGCAGCCCGGGGGCAGCCCACCACGGAGGCGGCCAGTAGGGGGCCGGCCACCAAGGGGGGCCCCAACCGCCGAAGGCTCCTCAAGGGGCGGAGCAGCTCTCCATTATATATATATATATATATATATATATATATATATATATATATATATATATATATATATATATATATATATATATATATATATAGGTGTATGTGTATGTATATAAATGTATATATATATATTCTACATGTGTGTATGTTATGTATATATCAAATATAGGGAATGTTAGAGTGTTAAATTTATATATATGATTCATGTGCATATATGGATATATATATATAAATATATATTCATACATATATACATGTATATGTATATATATGTAATATGCTAATATTAAAAACAAAACAACAAACCCACAGCGAGCAGGCCCCCAACCCGAGCCTATTCCCTATGCGTTCAGGCCGAGCAGCCCATGCTGGCCGACCCGGACACCCCATACCCGAACTCAGTCAGGTGCTCCGCTCGGGTTTTCCGAGCAAATTGTATAAATATAAGAGAGATCGAGAGGATCTCTAAAAGGTTCAAAATCCTAACCTACGCCACGTCGACCACCTTCCCTGGACGAACCCCTGCACGGCCGGCGACAAGGCCGCGCGCGCGCACCGACGTGGGCGAACAGCAGTATGAAGAAGTAGCAGCGACCCAAACTTCGAGGTAAGATTCCTTCTCCGATACTCTATCATTTTATGACCCGTAAATTGGGTTAAAAAACCAACATGACCCTCTCGAAATCCCAACAAGTGGATTTGAATATAGTCGCATGACCAGCCCAAAAAATAAATGCAGAGTCGGGGAAAAATACTGTTCTCGACAGTTCGAAGAACAGTTGACGAACCTGTTTTGGGAGACGATTTCTGGTCGAATCATCGACTAAGGTAGGAAACTACCTGAATCATTATTGAAGACAACCTATAGGAAACTGAAACCCAGTTTACGGAATTTGGTTTCATCGACTGCACGCCGAGAAATTTGATTCCAAAGATTGAGAAAAATCTGTTTTAAAAATAATAAAAACCTTCGATACGGCGTGCGTTCCGCCAATCCGGAGGACGTGGTCGCG
This sequence comes from Iris pallida, assembly GCA_029216955.1. NCBI lineage: Eukaryota > Viridiplantae > Streptophyta > Magnoliopsida > Asparagales > Iridaceae > Iris > Iris pallida. Next base: position 9,079,798 of record JANAVB010028198.1, on the reverse strand, counting down.
AACCAAAAGTATTGAAAGGTGTGTAATGGCTTCGTGGATGTGTGGGCTTTGACGAAATTCAAATTGGTCGCGTGTGCGCGACGAATTTGATGCGTATCCATCGAAATTCACCGTATCGGCCTCTGTGCAAATTTCTCAATTACTTTGTGCACGTTCGTCAGATCGAGACGAAACTTACGCCAATAGGACCGTATCATTTTTCTGGTCTTGTATGCCAAGTTTGGTCCGATTCCGAGACAGTTGATCGGATCACCGTTTCGCGGGCCCTACGGTCCGATTCAACAGGCGATTTTGTGCATGGCCCACCGGAATCCAAAATTGAAAATACCGTTGGGTTCATATCAACAAAACGAATTCGTAGACATGTAGTTTGATGACTTTAGAGACCATTGACCTTGGCACATTTTTCGGTGCAAATCGGGTCCAACGGCGGACACCGTTTTGGTCCGAAATTACCGTTTTGTCCATGTGTCCAAAATTTGACTTAAGGACAGGCAAACCTGGCTAATTTGACTATTTTGAGAATGATGGTACTGTTTATTTCAGCTTTCGGAGACAGTTGCGATGATTTGGACTTGATGGCTTAGCAGTTGACTATATTTTGTTGGATCTGCGTGCAACCACCAGGAAAGATATCTTGCCGCCCTCTACAGTTTATTTACATGCATATTCTTATTGTTATCTAGTTTTACTAGTTGATTATTTATATGTGACTTGTATATCATGCCTGCTAGTATATATATAGCCTTGTTTATAATTAGCTTTGTAGTTCATATTGGATATACGTATCTATAGTTCTTGTTCATAGTTAATTTTGTAGTTCATATTGGATTGGTTTTCTCGTGTATCGTGATTGGGTCGTGTCGTATCATCACTTGTACCTGGACTGAGTCACTTCGTGTCATAGGATGAATAAGTCATAACGAAACTGCTGTACCTTGAAATTCTTGAAGCTAACCTGTGAGTCCACATCAGGGGCGAGGGTTAGTAGTTAAGCTAACCTGTGAGTCCACATCAGGGGCGAGGGTTAGTAGTTATGCTAGCCTGCGAGTCCACACTAGGGACGAGGGTTAGTAGTTATGCTAGCCTGCGAGTCCACACTAGGGACGATGGTTAGTAGTTATCTGTCCACACCTGCGAATCGACATTAGGGGCGAGGGTGATGCTAGCCTGTGAGTCCACACTAGGGACGAGGGTTAGTAGTTATCTGTTCTACACGTGCGAGCCCACACTAGGGGCGAGGGTGATGCTAGCCTGCGAGTCCACACTAGGGGCGAGGGTGATGCTAGCCTGCGAGTCCACACTAGGAACGAGGGTTAGTAGTTGTTCAAACCTGCGAGTCCACACTAAGGGCGAGGGTTTGAGTATTCGATTGGTTATCCATTGACATCGTGATATCGTGTTCTCTTGTTCTTCTCCAGCAGTTCGTTTATGCGTAGTGGTTCTTTCAGTCGTGTATAGTCGTATTTTTGTGTTGATTGATCTTTTTCGTTTATTTCCTGTATTTTTTTATTGCATAATAAACTGCTAGATAGACATATTTTATGTATCTTGCTATGTCTCATGAGGACCTGATGATCTTTTCAGGTTTAGCGATTGCATGGAGTTAGCTAGTGGTTCTGGATGACAGATGTGATGATACGCTTGCGGGATTCAGGTATCGCTATTGTGTTTATTATCCGCTCGTGCTTTTTGTCACGACCCGCACCCGGATATATGGATACGAATACGTAGGCCACGTCCAGCCTACGTCGCAGTATCGGCGATAGAATGCTGTCTAGTACCGAATAAATATATACTACATCTAGAAGGTCCATGAACTACAAATGTACTCAATCACAACCCAACATCTAAAGAAGATAAGACAGGAAAGATAACTAAGGCACAGGAACAACTAGAAACTACTAGAAGAAATCATATGACAAGAAAATAAAGAAAGAAAAATAAGACGAACTAAGGATAACTACCAGGCAACTCACATAGAAGAATAGTGAGATCCACCTCAGCTAGTAACATCATGAAGTCCAATAATGGTATAACAACTCCTAAAATATTATCAACGGTATCCTGTCAGGAAAATGAGCAAGTACAAACACTAACAGCAGTTCCATATGAATTGACAAATTCTATAAGAGACAGTATAATAAAATACAAGACAAAGATATAGGAAGACTTGGGAACCGTTCGGAAGCTGAGTTACAACCCTTAAACCAAACAAGGACCGGGGTTGTAACCCTGCTCCCGAGCAGAACTTAGTCTCCAATCAAGGTACAACATAAAGGCATGTAGAACATGTGAGTAACTGAATATCATAGCATGGTAAGAAAGCACTGAATATAGAACAGAGCATGATATAAGATAAGATAAAGTAAATATAAAATGTGCCTTGAATTATTAGAGCGTTATGTGATCGGCTTGGGATATGTTACAGGACAGACTATCCACTTGGCCCGACAATCACAAGAAAATCTGGAAAGGGTCATGCCGGCCAACCTGGATAGCATGTACAAGGAAAATAGGATCTCGCTACACCCTACATGAGGGGAGAGTGGCACGAGCACAAGAATATAGTGACAGGGTGGCTTTGATCACATAACCCCTAATAATTCCCCATCCCCGAATAGTATAATGGACCTGGACATGACACGTCATGACACGGGATTCCCTAAGAGGATAGCTACTCATTCTCAGGAATTAGTGTCTATACAAGTACAGGGAACAAGACAGGAAATGTACATATATACCAAAAAAATCCAGGAACAACATCTCATGTCATGATCCAACGTATACTAGTCCGTGAACTATCGTGACTGAAAATCGAGTAAGACACTACAACTGAATCGGATATAGCAGATATCAAGACAATGAAAACTATCAGTGAATGTACTCGCCTGCGGTCCTGAGCTGTCAAATGGGGTCGATGCTCAGAGTGATGCCATGGACCTAAAGATAAGATATATATATATATAAGCTAATTAGGGTTCAACAGTGTTAGGCATGATTAATCTAGGTCAATCTAGGTCACAAGAAGTCAAACCAAGTCAAACTAGGTCAAACTGGGTCAAGGGTTGACTTACAGTTGACTTTTGGTCAACTGGTCAACTCTAGTCAACTCTGGTCAACTCTAGGTCAAACTAGGCTAATGTTGACTAACAGTTGACTTTTGGATCAACTGGTCAACTCTGGTCAAGTTCTAGATATTTCTAGGCCAAGTGTTGACTGATAGTTGACTTTTGGTCAAAGCAGTCAAACTTGGTCAACCGAGGTCAAAACAAGCCTAAGCACACTATTCCTAATATTTACCTACCAAGATACCATATATCTTGGTCAAACAGGATCACTCTAATTTAAGAATTAAAATATCAAGTTGCACCTCGTTATACGTACATCGAAACCTACGACACGCAAATCGAGATAAGATAATCAACAGTAAGGTTAATAATCTCATCACAGTGACCCACATGATTATCTTGCCAATTTCAGCGATGTGAGATCACTGAATCGACTGATCTCAGTTTCGTTGTACTAATTCCGAAATACGAACTAAATAAGAATTAATTATAATAAAAGGTAATACACAGAGAAATATCTACAACATTGTCGGATGATAAAACAAACATCACCAACGTGTCCAGAATGGTCAAATCAGCTAGGATAGCCTATCCATAAGTCCAGTTTGGACACAGGGGCAAAAATATAATTTCGGGTCAAAACGGTGTCCGTGTCGGACCCGCTTTGCATCAAAAAACGTGCAAGAATACTAGTCCACTAAACCTAACAAATTATATGTCCATGAATCCAGAATGACGATACGAACTCAACGGTATATCCGAAATTGGATTTCGATGACCCGATCTCAGATTGGTCCGTTGACCCGGATATTGGAAACCGATTTGCACGAAAAAGCGTGTCGGAGCCAATGTCCTCAAAACTTAGCAAATTATATGTCAACGAGTCCAGAATGACGATACGAACTCAAAGATATATCCGGAATTGGATTCCGATGAGCCGGCGTTAAAAAGTCCTGTTGACCCGGACTATGGAGCCCACTTTGTACCGAAATACGTGCTAGGGCCCATGTTCTCCAAATCTAACAAACTTTACATGAAAACATGCCAGAACGACCCCACGAGTCTACTGGTGGTGTCAGAAATTGAATCCGAAGTCCCGGGTTCAAAAACGGAATTTTACAACTTGGAAATTAGGAATTCGGACGGCAAACTTTGACGTCGAATTCAACCAACCAAACGTGCTCATAATAAAACGAAATTGAAATGACAGGAAGAGGGTTATACTAGCTATGCACAGGAACAGGTGGCACGCCATACGGAGCTGCGACGACGGAGTTACGAGCTGACGAAGTCGGCTCCACAAAACTATCCAAAAACAGTTCAAATTAAAACGTCAACTTGGTGGCCGGTTTTGATCTATCAAACGACGAAATTAACGGATAAAATTTGAGAGCGATGAAGGGGTATATACCGAAATTGAGACGGAGCAAGGAAATCGCCGATCCAACGGTCGAATTTTCCAGAAAATTTGTACGAAGTCGCTGTCCCGGAGAGAACTTTCAGCCTTGATCCCGCGCACGTCACGCCGGGATTTCGTGCAAAATGCACGAATAGCCAACGTGGCACGTCGGAGGTGCTGGCCGGAGGGTTTGCGCGCGGCCGGGGGGCTCGTCGGCGGCAGCGGCGGCCGCGACGGCGTGCGGTTGGCCGACAGCTCTGCCGCGTGCGCTCGCTGCTGCCAACTGCAGCTGCTGCTGCTGCTACGCCTCGCTGCTGCTGCTGCCACGCGCGGTGGCACGTGGCGGGGCGGCGACGACGGTGCCCGTGGCGGCGGTGACAGGATGGTGTTTGTGGTAGTGGGAAAGATGGTGGTGGTGGTGTAGTTGTGGTGGTGGTTTGATATGATGATGGTGTGGATGGTGGTTTGTTAAAGGTGGTGGTGAGGATGATGACAGTGGTGGTGTAGATGATGATGAGAGTGAGGGGGGAGGCTTTGCTGAACGTGGGGGAGAGGGGAGAGAGACTAATGTGTGTGTGTGTTAATGAGAGAGAGAGAGAGAGTTGTATGTGTGTATATATATATATATTATATTTAGAAAGTGAGAGAGTGAGAATAGAGAGAGATAGATATTTGAGAGGAGAGAGGGAGTGAAGTCGGCTGAAGGAGGGGTTGTTGTGCTGGTGGATGGGGAGGGGTGTGTGTTTGTTTGTGTGTCGGATGATTAAAGGAGGAGAGAGAAGGATATATATATATATATATATATATATATATATATATATATATATATATATATATATATATATATATATATATATTAGAAAGAGATATTTATAAAATAAAAGAGAAAGGAATATTTTAAAATAGGAAAAAAGAGGAATTGTGTGGGAGTGTTCATAAGGGGATAACATAAAATCTGGTTGGGCGTTGGATCCGGTTCGGTCAAGTTTGGACAAGCTTGGGGCCAAGATTTAATTAAAATAATAATTTAAAGCAATTAAAAATCACGGATGAAATAGGAGCACAAGGGAGATCAATTCGGTAGCACGCAAGTGGCACGTGCATAATAGACTCAAAACAGGCCAGGGCCATATATTGGGTCGACTGGATTGGATCGATGTCGGGCCCAGAAATTAAGTTGGAAGTTGAGTCACAAATTACGACAGACGATAAATTGTTCTAAATTGACCCGAAAGTTGCGCGAAGCAAATGGAGCACAAGGAAACAAGTTTGAGTGGGACACGATGTATCAACATAAAGATAATCTTGTCTATTACAAACTTAGAGAAGAAAGTTTCCAGAGACTGGCATCCCTGATGCTCTAGAAATCAAAGTCACGGTAAGGAGCATTTAATGATCAAAATTAATTAAATAAAATGAATATCGATAACAAATCATTTAAAAAATTCGAAAATAAATTTTAGAAATTCAGGGGGCTTACATCCTACCCACCTTATAAAAATTTCAACCTCGAAATTAAAGGTTGGTAGTGGGGTTAAAACATGATAGAAGATTTAGGCAATATTTTAGGCACGATCCAAGAATGACGAGTTTTGCACGATCAAGAAAATCAACTCAAAATTGTTCAGACACGATGAGGGATTTTGGCACGATAGAATCATGATACGAATAAAATCATATGTGCATGATTCAGAAATAAGTCAAGTCATTGGGGCACAATTTTAGAGACGATTAGGAGAATCGAAGATATAAATGAAGTTCAATTACGGGGTGATCTGTAGGACTTAGGTTGATGGAAATCAACCTGAAAGTCGCACAGGCCCGATCAAGATGAAAAACTAACCATGACCAAAACAAGGTTTGGCATGGTTGAGATGAAATTTCAGACACAACAAAATCGAAGTCAAGGTCTTATAGACCCGATCAAGGATTAAGGAGTATGATTAATAAAATCATGAAATACGATCCAAGTTCAGACGTGATTAAAATTGGAAATAGTCTAAGTTCACTTGGCACGATTTAGAGGTATGATAACGAAATCAAAACTTGAGCTTCGTCCGATTACAATCAAGTCAAAAATTTGATTAACAGGATTTCAGCTCGATGAAATTAGATTTAGGATTATACATAGGCACGATCAAGACGAAAATGATGTGGTTAGGTATTGTTAGGAATAACAATTCTTAGCACAAACAGTGATCGAGAATTTAACCACCTGGTCATGAGTGAAATTAAGACCCAGACACGTTCAAGAATTTTGGAATGATTAACCACTTAGGCACGAAGTAGAGTAGAGCGACGAAAATCGCAAACCTAGTCATGATCGGGAATGAAACCTGAGCACGAGTGATTAGAGAATCAGAATTCAAGTACGAAGGAGATCTATTTCGACACAGTCGATTAGGGTTCAAGATTTTTAGCATGATTTGAGGGTGAAGATTATCAAGATCATGAAAATCAAAGTCGGATAGTCATAATCTAAAACAGGGCTAAGAGAAGCAAATGGGGAGAAATTTTGAGTATAGCACGATTGAGAGATAGATTTAATAGAAATCAGATTATAGGTCACATAAGCACGATCAAGATCCAAGTTCAGTTGTGAAAGACGATAATTCATGAATTCAAAATCAAGGTCTTAAAAGCACAATTTAGGAAGGAACCCAAGTCAATTAGGCACGGTAGAAAGTCAAACATGTTTAATTCTAACACGAATAATTTCGTAGTCACACTAGTTAGTCGTGATTAAAAGTCAAAAATTTTAGGCACGAGTTTGAGGTAAGATAAAATATATAGTTATGATCGTTAAAATCACGGTCACGGAAATTCCAAGTTGTCTTAGTCATGCCAAATCATCTAGGCACGACTAATCACAAGGAATTTGGTTGTAATCAGGAAATAAAATCAAGGTCGAAAGGAGTTTAGACACGAGTGTCCAAAATCCAAACATGATCAAAATCGGAAGTCAATGCACGAGGGTTAATAGCATTGAAATCCAACCGCGATAAAGAAATTAGTCTCAACACGATCTAAGTTGATCAACTTTCGAGTAAATCAGAATTTGGGCAAGATGGAGAATAAGATCAACGAAGGCTGGGCAAGAGCATCCAAGGATGAAAATTCAAGTCACAAAGAAATTTGAAGTCATCTAGAGTCTAGTCAGCAACCAAGACTCTTTGGCACGATAAACAAGACGACCAAAATTGATTGGTCATGGACAGAAGGGAATCAAAATATTAATAGTATCGAAATTTAAGAAACAATTGAGATATAAAATTTTCAAAATTTTTAGAGTTTTCAAGTGTAGATGACAGATGTAGATATGAGATAGGTGATTGGTGTAATCAAGACATAGCTAAACAAGTCAAAGAAAATGATGGCAAGATGAAAAAAATCATCATACGATGAGAAAAGAAATGAATGATAAGTCGAGAAATAAGGGTATGAATTGTCCTCATCATTTGGTCAAAATAAAGTGAATAAATTTAAGATACGACCTGATAACCATACACGTCTATCCAAAACCATGCTGCCAGAATTTACGCCACGCCAGTAAGCATAGCTGCAATAAACGATAGAGTTCATAACTAAGGTATACACCCTGTAATCATGCTATCTAGATTCCTTACCACGCCAACCGGTATGGCTGCAAGAGAATCTAAATTCCATAACTAGGATAGTATATCCAAAATCAGGCTCCATGTCCCTGTCATGCTAGCTAATATGGCTGCGATAAATTCTAAACTCCATGAATAAAGTAGACATTTATTGTTCCCATCGTCTCCATCAAATATGTTTATCAGGATATCTTAACTCAATCCTTAAAAACTTATCTCAAACAAAATCAAAATCGAAGTCAACAACGAACGAACATCAAGATTTAAAATTCAACAACGAATCAAAGACAAGTAAATGGAAACTAGCGGAAACAGATTCCGAGATAGGGTTTAGAAGAAAATTCTCAGGAGATGTACAAAGGTACTATCTAGGTCAAGATAAAGAAAATCATTGGAATATAATCTAAAACAATCTCAACCTGATATGAGACTGGCAAATCATATTCTCGTCTTAACCTAGAAGATATATAAGCCCAACTTATACCTTCCCTCTGGGGTCCACAAACTCATTCCAAGAAAGAATAAAGTTGATAACGGACAAATGTTTCAGAAATCAGGACGGACAGGAACAAATGGGAAAAGTTTTAAAAAGTTCGAAATAAGATTCCCAGGGGTCATCCCTGGAATCTACCAAGAGTTTCTAATATGTGACTGAGTACCAAATTCCTAAAATATTCCATGACTCAACCTTAATCCTAGGGCAGGCTCGTAGTAGTACAGAAAAGCTCAAGTACTACCACGACTTTGTATTAATTGCAAAGACTGACCTGCATGGGCCACCACTAAAAATGTGTCACGACCCGCACCCGAATATATGGATATGAATACGTCGACCACGCTCAGCCTACGTCGCAGTATCGGCGGTAGAACGCTGTCTAGTACCCAAGAAATATATACTACATCTAGAAGGTCCATGAACTACAAATGTACTCAATCATAATCCAACATCTAAAGAAGATAAGACAGGAAAGATAACTAAGGCACAAGAACAACTAGAAACTATTAGAAGGAATCATATGACAAGAAAATAAAGAAAAAAAAACAAGACGAACTAAGGATAACTACCAGGCAACTCACATAGAAGAATAGTGAGATCCACCTCAGCTAGCAACATCATGAAGTCCAATAATGGTATACCAACTCCCAAAATATTATCAACGGTATCCTGTCAGAAAAATGAGCAAGTACAAATACTAACAACAGTTCCATATAAATTGACAAATTCTATAAGAGACAGTATAATGAAATACAAGACAAAGATATATGAAGACTTGGGAACCGTTCGGAAGCTGAGTTAGAACCCTTAAACCAAATAAGGACCGGGGTTATAACCCTGCTCCCGAGCAGAACTTAGTCTCCAATCAAGGTACAACATAAAGGCATTAGAACATGTGAGTAACTGAATATCATAGCATGGTGAGAAAGTACTGAATGTAGAACAGAGCATGATATAAGATAAGATAAAGTAAATATAAAATGTGCCTTGAATTATTAGAGCGTTATGTGATCGGCTTGGGATATGTTACAGGGCAGACTATCCACTTGGCCCGACAATCACAAGAAAATCTGGAAAGGGTCATGCCGGCCAACCTGGATAGCATGTACAAGGAAAATAGGATCTCGCTACACCCTACATGATGGGAGAGTGGCGCGAGCACAAGAATATAGTGACAGGGTGGCTTTGATCACATAACCCCTAATAATTCTCCATCCCCGAATAGTATAATGGACCTGGACATGACACGTCATGACACGGGATTCCCTAAGAGGATAGCTACTCCTTCTCAGGAATCGGTGTCTATACAAGTACAGGGAACAAGACAGGAAATGTACATATATACCAAGAAAATCCAGGAACAATATCTCATGTCATGATCCAACGTATACTAGTCCGTGAACTATCGTGACTAGAAATCGAGTAAGACACTACAACTGAATCGGATATAGCAAATATCAAGACAATGAAAACTATCAGTAAATGTACTCGTCTGCGATCCTGAGCTGTCAAATGGGGTCGATGCTCAGAGTGATGCCACGGACCTAAAGATAAGATATATATATATATATATAAGCTAATTAGGGTTCAACAGTGTTAGGCATGATTAATCTAGGTCAATCTAGGTCACAAGAAGTCAAACCAAGTCAAACTAGGTCAAACTGGGTCAAGGGTTGACTTACAGTTGACTTTTGGTCAACTGGTCAACTCTAGTCAACTCTGGTCAACTCTAGGTCAAACTAGGCTAATGTTGACTAACAGTTGACTTTTGGATCAACTGGTCAACTCTGGTCAAGTTCTAGATATTTCTAGGCCAAGTGTTGACTGATAGTTGACTTTTGGTCAAAGCAGTCAAACTTGGTCAACCGAGGTCAAAACAAGCCTAAGCACACTATTTCTAATATTTACCTACTAAGATACCATATATCTTGGTCAAACAGGATCACTCTAATTTAAGAATTAAAATATCAAGTTGTACCTCGTTATACGTACATTGAAACCTACGACACGCAAATCGAGATAAGATAATCAACAGTAAGGTTAATAATCTCATCACAGTGATCCACATGATCATCTTGCCAATTTCAGCGATGTGCGATCACTGGAATCGACTGATCTCAGTTTCGTTGTACTAATTCCGAAATACGAACTAAATAAGAATTAATTATAATAAAAGGTAATACACAGAGAAATATCTACAACATTGTCGGATGATAAAACAAACATCACCAACATGTCCAGAATGGTCAAATCAGCTAGGATAGCCTATCCATAAGTACAATTTGGACATAGGGGCAAAAATGTAATTTCGGGTCAAAATGGTGTCCGTGTCGGACCCGCTTTACACCGAAAAATGTGCAAGAATACTAGTCCACTAAACCTAACACATTATATGTCTACGAATCCAGAATGATAATACGAACTCAACGGTATATCCGAAATTGGATTCCGATGACCCGATCTCAGATTGGTCCGTTGATCCGGATATTGAAAATCGATTTGCACGAAAAAGCGTGTCGGTGCCAATGTCCTCAAAACTCAGCAAATTATATGTCAACGAGTCCAGAATGATGATACGAACTCAACGGTATATCCGAAATTGGATTCCGATGAGCCGGCGTCAAAAAGTTCCGTTGACCCGGACTGTGGGGCCCGTTTTACAACGAAATGCGTGCCAGGGCCCACGTCCTCCAAATCTAACAAACTTTATAAGAAAACGTGCCATAACGATGCCACGAGTCTACTGGTGGTGTCAGAAATTGAATCCGGAGCCCCGAGTTCAAAAACAGAATTTTACAACTTAGAAATTAGGAATTCGGACGGCCAACTTTGACGTCGAATTCAACCAACCAAACGTGCTCACAATAAAATGAAACTGAAATGGCAGGAAGAGGGTTATACTAGCTATACACAGGAACTGGTGGCATGCCAGACGGAGCTGCGACGGCGGAGTTACGAGCTGACGAAGTCGGCTCCACAAAACTATCCAAAAATAGTTCAAATTAAAACGTAAACTTGGTGGCCGGTTTTGATCTATCAAACGACGAAATTAATGGATGAAATTTGAGAGGGATGAAGGGGTATATACCGAGATTGAGACGGAGCAAGGAAATCGATGATCCAACGGTCGAATTTTCCAGAAAATCTGTACGAAGTCGCTGTTCCGGAGCGAACTTTCAGCCTTGATCCCGCGCGCGTCACGCCGGGATTTCGTACAAAATGCACGAATAGCCTACGTGGCATGTCGGGGAAGGAGATGGCACGTCGGGGGTGCTCGTCGGAGGGTTCGCAAGCGGCCGGGGGGGGGGCTCGCCGGCGGCGGTCGCGACGGCGCGCGGTTGGCCGGCAGCTCTGCCTCGCGCGCTCGCTGCTGCCAACTGCAGCAGCTGCTGCTGCTACGCCTCGCTGCTGCTGCTGCCACGCACGGTGGCGCACGGCGGGGCGACGACGGCGGTGCCCGTGGCGGCGACGGCGACGGGATGGTGTTTGTGGTGGTGGGAATGATGGTGGTGGTGGTGTATTTGTGGTGGTGGTTTGATATGATGATGGTGTGGGTGGTGGTTTGTTAAAGGTGGTGGTGAGGATGATGACAGTGGTGGTGTAGATGATGATGAGAGTGAGGGGGGGGGGTTTGCTGAACGTGGGGGAGAGGGGAGAGAGACTAATGTGTGTGTGTGTTAATGAGAGAGAGAGAGAGTTGTATGTGTGTATATATATATTATATATAGAAAGTGAGAGAGTGAGAATAGAGAGAGATAGATATTTGAGAGGAGAGAGGGAATGAAGTCGGCTGAAGGGGGGTTGTTGTGCTGGTGGATGGGGAGGGGTGTGTGTGTGTTTGTGTGTAGGATGATTAAAGGAGGAGAGAGAAGGATATATATATATATATATACATTAGAAAGAGATATTTATAAAATAAAAGAGAAAGGAATATTTTAAAATAGCAAAAAAGAGGAATTGTGTGGGGGTGTTCATAAGGGGATAACATAAAATCTGGTTGGGCGTTGGATCCGGTACGGTCAAGTTTGGACAAGCTTGGGGCCAAGATTTAATTAAAATAATAATTTAAAGTAATTAAAAATCACGGATGAAATAGGAGCACAAGGGAGATCAATTCGGTGGCACACAAGTGGCACGTGCATAGTAGACTCAAAACAGGCCAGGGCCATATATTGGATCGACTGGATTGGACCGATGTCGGGCCCGAAAATTAAGTTGGAAGTTGAGTCACAAATTACTACAGACGATAAATTGGTCTAAATTGACCCGAAAGTTGCGCGAAGCAAATGGAGCACAAGGGACAAGTTTGAGTGGGACACGATGTATCAACATAAAGATAATCTTGTCTACTACAAACTTAGAGAAGAAAGTTTCCAGAGACTGGCATCCCTGATGCTCTAGAAATCAAAGTCACGGTAAGGAGCATTTAATGATCAAAATTAATTAAATAAAATGAATATCGATAACAAATCATTTAGAAAATTTGAAAATAAATCCCGAAAATTCAGGGGGCTTACATCTTTCATTCCTTATCATGAGATATCCTGTTTCTTGTTTCAGTTGTAGACTCTTGTTATTTTCTTTAGAGTCTTATCGGACATTTATGCTAGTGGGCTACAGACCACGACCCATAGTATTCATTCATGTTTATTATCTTATTGTGGATTGAGATAAAGATTTGTTTGCCATGATTTGGCAGCTTACCCTAGCCGTGACAGCGTTTACGTACTCGAGTCGGACTGGAGTTCGCTTGATGCGTAGCTGGCTTGCTCACGAGCTCGCGTCCGAAAAGCGGGTGCGGGTCGTGACAGATCGCAAAGATCGTTCGTAGTTCACTGTGTTTTTCTTCAGTTGAACTCCGATCATCATCATCATCATCATGGAGAGATTTGAAGTTTTTCGACGATTAGGTCAATTATGGAAAGAAGATCTTCTTCTTCTTCTTCTTTTCCATAAGAGTTAGCATCGTTTTGAAAGAAGAATGAAAACTCTTGAATTTTTGTTCCTGGCAAGTTTTTTTCCACAAAAAAACATAAAATTAGGTTTTATGTTTCTGCCGACTGTTCTCCATCATTCTCCATGATTTTAACATAGAGAATGACCATTCTCCGTGTTAAAATGACGGAGAGTGGCCATTCTCCGTGTTAAAATCACGGATAATGACCATTCTCTGTGCTAAAACCACGGAGAATGGCCTTATCCATGTCAAAATAATGGAGAATGGCCATTCTCCGTGTTAAAATGATGGATAATAGTCATTCTCCGTGTTAAAACCACGGAGAATGGCTCCGTGATAAAATGACTGAGAATGGCCATTCTCTGTCATTTTAACACGGAGAATGGTCATTATCCGTGTTAAAATGATGGAAAATGACTATTCTCCTTGTTAAATTGACGGAGAATGACCATTCTCCGTCATTTTAACACGGAGAATGGCTATTATTTGTCAATTTAACAAGGAGAATGGCCATTATCCGTGGTTTTAGCACGGAGAATGGTCATTCTCCGTGCTAAAACCACGGAGAATGACCATTCTTCTTGTTAAATTGACGAAAAATGGCCATTTTTCGTCATTATAAGACGGAGAATGACTATTCTTTGTCAATTTAACAAGGAGAATGGCCATTCTCCGCGGTTTTAGCACGGAGAATGGTCATTCTCCGTGCTAAAACCACAGAGAATGACCATTCTTCTTGTTAAATTGACGGAGAATGGCCATCCTCTGTCATTTTAACACGGAGAATGGCTATTCTTTGTCAATTTAACAAGGAGAATGACCATTCTCCGTGGTTTTAGCACGAAGAATGACTATTCTTCGTGGTTTTAGCACAGAGAATGGCCATTCCCGTGATATTACCACGGAGAATGATTATTCTCCTGCATTTTATGGCCAGTTGAAACTTTGAAGGGCCATAACTTTGGACTGAGAGGTCGAAACGAGGCCCGGTTTGTCGCAAAAGGAGCGTATTTTTGAGGAGCCGAAGATTAACTGTTTTTTTGTTAATCGGTCTTCCGAAATTTTAGAATCGCAAAAAAATGATATTTGGACCTCCGTTTTAACAGTTTTACCGTTTGTCCGTCTTTTCGAAATATTTCGACGAGTTTTTGAAATAAGGCTTGAAGATTTTGGAGGAGAAAACTTATATTCGAAACTGAGCGGCGTATGAAAGAAGAGGACGTATCGATTTTTTTTTTTTTTGAAGAGTAGGATTCGGAGGTGTTTTCAATAAATTAAAAGGACAAAAAGGTCATTCAGAACCCCCTTTATATATTTTTCGCTAATTCTGGACATGTGATAAAATATTATTTTGCGGTGGATTTTTCATAAAATTTTTACAATTTTTGAACATTTCATAAATTTTTCCTAATTATAACTACTATTCATCATTTTTATTATTATAATATACCCACTCATTTTCTACTACTCACTTTCTATCGTAACAGAATACATTTGTTCTTTACTAGATGACAAACTAACACTTTCATTACTTGCAACTGCAAATCTAACTCTTTGAACACTTAGAGGGCGTTTGGTACGCGGTATTTTTTTTATTTCTAGAAAAATTTAGGATTAGAATAATATTCTCACGTTTGATATTACCTAATAAAATTTATTCTCAGGAATAATGAATACCCGGGAAACTTATTTACCCATAAAATGAGGGAAATCTATTCCCTAGTAGATAGGTGGGTATTTTTTTTTGTTACTTGGGAATAAAATTAACTAAAAGTTTATATATTTACAATTTTTGCCATCCTATTTTTTTTATAAAACCGTAATCTCTCTCCTGCGGTCTCTCTCTCGCTCTATCGTATCTCTCTCTCTCCTATCTCTCTCTCTCTATCGTCTCTCTCTCTCTCTCTCTCTCTGCTATCTCTCTCTCTACTGTTCTCTTTTTCTATGTATTTCTCTCTATATATTTTTTGGACAGTTGGTCTTATTTTTTGTTAATTTTTCTAATATGTTCATAAAAAATAGGGCAATAAAAATTATTCCATTACTTGTACTCAAACATCTCTTTATCTAAGTTTGAAAAATTTTATATTCCTTGGAATTTATTTATGGTACCAAACGCATACATTATATATACCCGGAAATAAACTATATATATCCGGAAATATTTTATTATTTACCAAACGTGGTAATAAAGAATGTCCGAAAAAATGATATCTTGGAATAAAATATTTTGGAATATAGAATTTTCGGCTATATAGTAATCCTCGTACCAAACGCCCCCTTACGATTTACCAAACATATTCTAATTGTAAATTCACTTCCATTTCACTTGCAAAGTAGCGAAGCCTATTATCATATTTATATGGTAGTAGAAATTTTTTTTCTTGTACTAGTTTCGGCCGGTGTAGTTTGTGAATTGGAAACTCTCGTGTAATTTGCTCTTGCAACAAAGAGTGATCAAAATAGAAGCATCATTATCGGTTTATGTTCGACTAAATTTTAGGATTTGAGCAAATAATATCAGTTTAGGGAGAGAAACCAAAGGTTTGTTTCAAAAAATATGGCAAAATTCACTCTCTTTTTTTGTAAAAAAAATTGCTTGTACATTAGAAATTTTTTCTAATTTTTAATTTGATATAATTTGTATCCAACTTGAGCGACAGTGTCAACGGACCGCCAATATACCGTAAACAAGACTTTTTTTTAGATGCTCGGTGTTACGCACGAGATTTTGGCCACGCTGCATTGCATGTCTTTTCAGCCCACTGCACCCAGCTCCTACCATTTTTGTAAATGGAAGAAATAATACGCCTCCATGGCTCGATCAACCATCTTTTGCCACCCAGCCAAGATCTTATGCCTCTCCCCTATAACCACAATGATCGCTCGAGTTTGGCCCGTAAATAAGATTTATTTGGATTATTTACGTATGAAAAAATAACAATCTACAAATGTGGAACTAAGTGGGAACCGTAGTGGAAAGTGAGAGAAAAAAACAAGAGGGAACGGTAAAAATATGAGATATTTTGAAAGTATATATGTGGTAAGACCGTTACAATATTTAATAATTACGTGCGAGAGTATTCTAGATGTTTCAATTATTTTTAAGTCATATTTTGACTTTAACGTTCAAATTATAATAATTAGTGGACAGAATGGATGATTTGATAAAATAAAAGAAGAAGACAATTTAATCGATCAAAAATCTATTCAATTTTTTGTAATGCGAAAAAGTGTGAATCTTACTATTAATTCTAGAAACCAAGCAACAACAAAGTACTACTCATTTCGATGGTGTGCTATAATATACTATTGATTTAGATTATGAGATTGATCTCAAAAGAAAAAAAAAAAAATTATGAGATTGATGTCCCTTAACGGAAAAAAAAAACAAAATATTCCTCTTCCTATTTGGGCTGGAAATGAGTTGGGCCTAGTTTTTTGTGGATATTCTTTCTGATTAGTTGAGATCGAGCTCAACATGTGTTATGGATCAGGCGAGGAAGTCAAGCCCAAGATCATATACAGACCAAAATACCAAGCCCAATCCTAGACCAACATCAACAAATATTTACATATTAAAGTTTACTAAATATAAGTAAAAGTATTCACAAGAGGTTTTCTGTAATTTATTAGGCCCTCTCTAATGAAAATTTCTAAAATTGAGTTTCTAAACTACTTGTCATTGTACGTACTTTATTAAAATTTATATCCTTTTTGGTAGAATTTTTATATATAAATTGCGCACACAACAAAACATTTTCTAATGGTTCTCCATTTCTATTTTAAGTGGCCAAAAATAAAATTATAAATTAATGACGCGGGATTCAATATTAATTGATACGAGAGTTGAAGGATTCTTATGAAATTTTCTACATATATAAATCATCATATAATATAAAGTATCAATCCCACATCACGTTTACATAGGATAAAAATGGAATAAAAATCATAATTGGAAAAAGTTTTTTTTTTTCTTTTCTTAAATGGATATTTACCGTAGAATTTGGGGAGATAGAAACCCACTATTGGAGATGCCCTTAGATTTATTTTCTCGTTTAAAACATAGTGGTTATTTTATTGGAATAAACTAGTTAATCAGGTGACAAATAACTATAAACTTTAAAAAAAAAAATGGTCCAAAACTACCCATAAACAAAACCCGGATCTAATCTATATTTAATAAATAAATTTTGAATTGCACCCAATTTATTTTATCCAAATTCAAGGTGCACTACACCCAAATACCATAATACAAGATACCTTCCACTTTTGACGAAAATCGTCATTCACTAACGGTCAATTGCTTTGACCATTTATTTTTACAAAAATATTTCCGTCTTCTTCTCCACGATTCCCCTCCCCCCCCCCCCCCCTCCCCCGCTGCACACACGCCCTCTACCCAGCCGCACGCCGAGGAGCCTCCCCCCGCTGTGCGCCCCCGCCGGCTGCCGCCACAGCTGACGGTGTTGCTGCCGTCGCGTCGCCGTTGCGTAGCGGCGGTGAGGGTGGGAGTAGGGGGGGCATGGGAGGAGAGAGAGGGTGGTGGAGCTTTGGCTGTCCGCGGTGGTAGGAGGAGAGGAGGCACGCAGCGGGGAGATGGCAACAAAGGGGGGCACGGAAAAGAAGACGAAACATTTTTGTCAAAAAAAATTAGTCAAAGCAGTCGCCACCGTTAGTGAATGACAATTTCCACCAAAAGTGGAGGGTGGTAGTTGGATAGAATTTGCATTGTGGTAGTTTGATAGAATTTGCCTTGAGTTTGGATAAAATAATTAGGGTGCAACTCAAAATTACTATATTTAATGTCAATTTGGTCGGTCTAATTCTTGAAAACTGATACTACTATGAATTAACTGCGGAGTTAAAACCTAAACCTTTAAAAAACAAAAGTTTTTTTTTTTCTTAAATTCTTTTTGGACCGCCGCTCATCTCCCTCTCTCCTCCTCGACGCTGCCAACCCCGAGCGCCTCCTCCACGACGCGGCCGCCCCCAGCTTCATCGGCGCCGATGTCTTCATCCGTGCCGGCGTCGGCGTCCACCGCCGCATCCTCTCCACTTCTGCTCACTTCACTCAATTTTTTGAGAAAGTGAACACGGAAGGACCGAAATCCCCCAAATCCTCCACTTCCGCGTCCATAGCATGGAACCCATACAAGAAGAAGAAGATGACGGCCCAGCGCCGTCCTCCTCCTCCTCCGTCATAATAAACGGCGCCGTCGCCGGGCGTCTCCCGCCGACGGCGTCCTTCGCCGTCAACTACCCCGGCTATCCCTCCTCCACTTCTCGCGCAATACACACCCTCGGCGGACTCTCCCAAATCTCAAAGGTATTGGAAATTTGCACTTTGCCCCCCCTTTATTTTTTATATTTACAAAAAAGGTCCCTCATTTCTTCTTCTCCTTTCAGGCGAGTTCGGTTTCGGGCAATCTGGAGCTCCGCTTCCGCCCCGAGGACCCGTTCTGCCACCCCGCCTTCGGCCAGCCGCGGGTCTTCACGGGCCTCCTCCTCAAGATATCCAAAGCCCGACCCGAACCCGACAGCCCGGCGGCGGAGCCGAAGAGGGAGCGGCTGTCCGCGGAGGTGGTGGCGCGCGTCAACCAGGCCTTCGACTTCGAGGGGATGGTGGACTACCAGCACGTGGTATCCGTGCACGCCGCGGCGGCCGCGGAGAGGAAGCAGAGGCGCGTCGACGGCGGCGGAGAAGCGGACGGGGGTGCGGACGATGTGTTGATGCTGGTGCCGCAGCTGTTCGCGCCCAAGGACAAGCCCGAAAACCTAGTGTGAGTTGTCTTCTTCTTAAAGTTGTTGTTTTGTTAGGTATTAAGTTAGAAGGCGACACGTCTGACACGTACAGAGGTGAAGGATATTAGAAATATATTGAAGTACTACCATCATGTCCGTGCAATGTAGTTCTTAGTTTGGCTTGCTTGATTCACAATGACGCTAAATCACAGTTCGACTTTGATGTATTATACCGGATCTAGGAAGCACGGATACTCAAAAAAATTTGGGTCATGTTGTGTCGGATGCGTATCCATATTAGATACAATCCAGATACTCCAAAATACAACAGGACACAGCAAAACAGGTGCCGTGTTGTATTCATGACCCTGCAACATAGTACCAAACTACCAACAACTAGAATTGCTAAGGTTAGCAGTAGCAATCGTTTCATTTATATCAGGAGAGTGCAAGGGTGAGTTTCCGGTGAATGAAATCATAGTCTAATTGATCCAACCAACAGAAACAGAAAGTAATATTTGACGTCATCTGACACAAGATGAGAAACTGATTAAAAAAGAAACCAGAATCACAAAAAAATTATTTGCTAAGAAGGAGAGACAGACACAGAGATAAGATGAAATAGGTTTCCTTGAAATAGCTGTAATCTTGCTTGTCTACAACTTGAGTCTCCGTGTAGCCTACACCGGCAGAGTCTCGTGGCATTTGGACATTTATTAAGTATGACCCTCAATTTTATTTTATTTGCATGCCGACCCATTCTGATGAAGACTTGAATGATGCTGATGCTGATTTTTTGCATGCCTACAACTTGACTCTCTCCTTAGCCTTCATAGCAAGGAGCATTGTGGCACTGGACATGTATTAAGTAGGACCCCTCTTTTATTTGGAGTACGATTCTGTGATCAAATGTCTGTGCTTTTCTCTACTGAATTAGCTCCCATTTTCCTTTTCAAGAACTAGAACCTACTTCTGTCGTTCAGTTCACATCAAATAATAGAAATCTTCATTAATAGTTTATTATCCCTACGTTTCTGTCTTGTCAAAAGGTGGTGGTTTGTAATTTTGTTATAATGGTTCATTCTTTAATTAAAGTCAGTTTCGTAGTTAATGATTTATTGCTGATAGCACTAATACTATAGCAGACATCTATCTCGATTTATGATTGGGTATTAGTTACATTTATTGACCTGTTTTATATATCCTACGATAAATTAGTATTGTTTGTTGGCTAAGAAGAAGAGATGCGGACACTAAGATAAAAAATTAAATTGATTTCCTTGAAATAGTCGTAATATTGCTCGTCTACAATTTGATTCTCCCATTAGCCTACACTGGCAGGAGCCTCGTGGCATTAGGACATGTAGTAAGTGCGACCCTCAAAAATTTTAATATAATCTCAGTGGTTTGGGATTGTCGTTCCTTCACTCTTTGGTGTAATGTGTCCTGATGAATGCAATTTTCTATAGCAAACTGTATCGTCTTACCTCTTCTTCCTCCTGAATCTTTATCGTCTAGGAGAATTTGGAGGGTGCTCCTTGGTTGAATGAGCTTAAACTGCAATCCAAAATGTAGGTCTACCTACCTACCAACTGGCCACCTATCATGGCCCTCTTATGCTTATAATTTTCTTGGCTAGGAATTTGGCACCAACATAGAGGTCTGGCATCAGGTCGACAGTCGGTCATAAAACTTTGTCAAAACTTGTATGGAGATTTTTTGTGCTCCATAGTCGCCCCCATTCTTATCGGAGAAGACTTGGATGATGATGATGAGATAATCTCAGTGGAGTGGGGTAACCTTGCTTGCCTACAACTCGATTCTCCTCGTAGCCTACATTGGCAGAGGCCTTTTGGCACTGGGACATGTATAAGTAGGACCCCTCAACTTTTTGGAGTACGAATCTGTGTAGCCCTTGGTTTTTAGAGGTAGAAAAGTCCCCTCATGCGGTCTTAGAAGCATCAAATGTATGTGTTTCTTTCCCTACTGAATTAACTCTCTTTTTCCCTTCTTGAAGAACTAGAACCTACTTTTGTTGTTCGGTTAACATTAAATGATAGAAATCATCACTATTATTTTATTTTCTCTTTGTTTCTATCCGCGAAAAGGTGGTGGTTCGTAATTTTGTTATAATGGTTCGTCCTTTAATTTAAGCCAATTTTGTAGTTAATGATTTGTTGCTGATAGCAGACATCTATCTCGATTTATGATAGTATTTATCTCAATTTATGATAGTATTGGGTATTAGTTCTACTTATTGATCTGTTTTATATCTCCTGCAATGAATTGTGCTTGATTTCTTTTTCTTAAATTTCAGGCTACACCGGCCAGTTAATTTGTTCTCGAAAAACATTCAAAGGGGAGTTGTGGAGCATCGCTGGGAGGTACATATTTCTTGCTCTTGGAGCATTTTGTCCCTTAACTCCTTAATTAATTTATATCTTGTTTACATCACTGATTGAGCCAACAAGGTACCAATTAGGATCCTTCAAATCGGACTGTCAATGTCAATCCTATGAGTAGATGAGTTGTTGCCAGTGAAAGACGAGGAGGTCAAAGTTTTAAAATGAAATTTAACATACACCTAAAATATACATGATGTAGACATATCCTTCAAATGACATAAGTAGACATGATGTCCTTCAACATGGTCATAAGTGCACCGTATCAACACCTACTGAAGCTGTCCAACTTGTGTGCCAAGTATTTGAAGGAAAACTAATTCACAGTGTTCCACATATAGATTCCCAGGATTTCGATGAAATATAATTGTAGGGGGAGGTCCATACTTCCTAGTGGTACTTTCTTACTGTTATATATTTGTCTTGGAAGTTATTTGGATGCAATGAGTAACATAGCCAAATAGACCTACACAATGGGCTGTCCTCCTATATTAGGCTTCGCTAAATATCGTAGCTGTCATAATTATTATCATTATGGAAGCCTTCTGCCATTGCAATGGCATCAGCTATAAGCTCCTTAGAGAAATTGAATAAGTTCCCATGACAAGCAGTCAACCTGATGTCATCGCTATATGCTTGTGCCGAATTCCTAGAAGATAGCTATCGGTTAGGAGGGGCTTGCCATACCAGTTGTTGGGTAGATAAAATTACCTTATCAAATGCATCAATCTTCTTATAGATTTGTGTTTTTTGTTTCTTTATCTCATTTTGAAGAAAATTTGTTATCTTATATGTTGTCTAGTCAAGATGGTAATGGACTTATTACAACAAGGATTTGCAAAATTTTGAATCCATCACATGCAGAAACATATAAATTACCAATCTCATTACCTTTGAACATAGTACTGATAAATATGATATTATCATTAAAATAGGTCAAAATACAATATATATGGTTTTCTGTTATTTCTAAATAACTTCTATAATAAACATCAAGGTGATCCTTGACATAGGCATTTGTGGAAATACCAGTATAAAATCAAAGTGCAACTATGTAAGCACAAGCATTCAACAGATGCATAAAATAGTTTGCAAAATATCTATATCATAACCTCTAGAGAGAGTACCATTTAACATGGTATTAGATTCGAAAAGGGTCTGGGAAAAGTTGTTATGGTTTTCCCTTATTGCTAAAGTTGTTGTTCTAAAGAAGTTTTAGTTTAGACTTCAACATGACACTTGACATATGTGGCTGTTGAAATAACAGTGTAAAACCAAAGTGCAGCAGAATAAGCAAAATTCAACATTCTAAAGGATTAGGTTTAGGAATGGCAGAGCCGCAGAAACAATTATGGTGCTAGTAAAGGGGTTCATCTGCTCATAGTTAGCAGACCGAGAGATTGGATGCCTGAGATGGACAGCGGAGTTGTGATCCAGTTAAATGAAACACCCTAAGTAATCGAAGGAAATGGTAGGAATTTCTGTTAAATCTATGAGAAGCATATTGAATTAACAATGATGTAACTTGCCATTATTATTATTATTATTTTTTGATATTTAACGCAAGAAAGTTATGTGGATCCAATTAGAAAAATTTGATCTGCATCAAAGATATTATTTTGGATATTAGTATAAATTTTTGACTCTTTCTGTATAACAAGTGCTTATGTATTATTTATCACCGCCATTCCAATGCACAAATAGGAGAGTTGTGTTAGGTAGTCCATTACCAATGTAAGTGGTAGAGGATATCTATTATTCCTCCTAGAACACACTGCATTTCTCAAAGTGATATGTTACATCGATACCCTGATGCAATGATAAATTGGAACATTTTCTTGCTAGGTTGCAGCGCATCACTGTAAGTGACGATGTGACGTTGCATCAATACCATTGGTACAATAATAAGTAAATCGAGGTTGCACCAAGGTTACACAACTTGGTTTTGATACCGGACCACTACTTGGTTTTGATATCGGACCCTCTCGTTGAGTATAAATGTTGGCTGTTTCATCATGTTTTGACACTAGAAATGAAAATGCGAAGGGGTGTGTGTGTGTGTGTGTGTGTGTGTGTATGAGCTTGTTTTAGTGAATAATTTCCTAGTTGCATTTCTATAAAATAACAAACATGGTACTTTCATGATTTAATACGTAATTTATCCTATGTGTATTTGGAAGATCTCTCATTAAAGCTTGAAAATGAAGGTAAAACCAAATCATGTAATAACATTTTGGCCAATATTCATTGTTTCAGCTAGTTTGGGCCGATCTGGGAAAATTTGAGCTAATTTATGCAAAATATTACTTTAAATGTATGAAAACTATAAAACTTAATGGGGATTACACAAATAAGTTAAAATGTCTGGAACTCAATTATAACTTATAAAAGTTAATCTGAGGTGGGTGCAGACCTTTATAACTTATAAGCTAATAGGGCGTACATTTTTCTTGCTCATAACCTGTTATTCCTATCTAACGAGTTTCTATACCTGAACCCTACCTAGTAGTTTACATATGTGAAGAAATATTTCCGTTCCAACCTTAAACTTTCTTTAGCTTAGTCATCGCCACTAGTGTTGTTGGTGCCTTCAGAAGGTTTTCCATCTCCCAAGGTGTTACTTTTTGGATATAATCCTTCTTCATGTACGTCTTCACTAATGGTGTTTAATTTAAAACTCTTAATATATAAGCTTTATTCATTTTCATTTTCAATCGTTTAGTAGGATGTGTAAATAAGTAGCTGATTGATACTTTATCTTTCTATGTTACAGATGGACATTGAGACGTGTCTCGCGATTCCTTTCAACATTGACAATATCCTTGTTGCCTAATTAATTATCTTTGTGAAATTATCTAGAAGATTTTAGAAAGTTTTCCATTTAATATCTTGCTAGTTACTGAGAACTCTTTCAAATTGATTGTTGATGTTACATTCCAAATTGTAAGGATAAGTCTGTTTTTCATATGATGGGATAGTAAGTTATAAGACTACTCTAGACAATGAAAAATGTAGGTATATTTTGTGTAAGTAGGAGTTTAATATTAGAATGGTATAGGTTCTGGTTCAGAATTTGTTCGTCTCAGAAGTTTATAACAATAGAAAAGTTACAGCACACTGAAAGCATTGGTTACTAAAAAATTATAGACAAAACATAATAAGTTGCAGCAAACATTATAGTTTAAATAAGTACAGAAGGAACCCTGAAAAAACTAAGCTAGAATACTTTATATGCATAAAGTCTTCCTGAGGTATCCTCTCTTTGTGTCTGCATTTCAGAATATATATTGCAAGCAAACTAGAATTTAGCAATTCATCTTTACAAATTTGATTGTGATGTTTTTCAGCAATTACCTTTCAATAAGACAATTTGGAGAAATATAGAAAGTCATTTAACTATTAAAAGCTTACTGCTTCTTTGATAAGTGACTTGGAGAAAAACCTACTTGATTTTGACTTGTATGGCTAATTCAAAAAATTAAGTCCCTATCAAAGTTAGTTGGTTTATTAGTGTAGCAACTGACATTAGTGACCTCTTGTACATGATCTTATACCTAAAGGATACAATTTCTTTATGAATGGATCACCCATAAAGAGGTATTTAATAAGAAGTGAGACTTAGAGTGTATCCAAATCCTCACATAAATCTTAATTGTTAGAACAAGCTCTCTTTACGTCTCTTTACTCATTTGCAACCTTGTCAGCTGAGCTGCTGAACATGTTCTAAAAGCCCTCTATACGACCATTAAGAGTAGACATAGCTTCACAGTAGAGAATGCAGAACATAAAGGAGAGAGGGTAGTGGACATAGATTCACAGTAGAGAATGCAAAACATAAAGGAGAGAGGGTCCTTTTAGTTTAGACCCCTTAACTCTTAGGGTCTGCTTGGCAATTGTAGGAGTAGCGGTTATGAGGTGTTTTTAGAGTACCAGTTATGAGCAGTTATGAGGGGTCCGGTTTTGGGTGGTTTTTAAGTAGCGGATTTTAAACGAGTCCAATCCATTCTTGGTAATTCACTAACGAGCGGTAGTTATGATTATATATTTTTGGTGAGGATATAAATGGAATACAATAATAGAACCCCTCAAACCCCACCGATTTGGTGTGTTTATAAAGCCACCAAAAATTACATTACATCAGTTTTGGGGTTTGTTTTAGCCGACCAAACCCAGTGCCTCGAAAAAAATTAACCACCAAAAGTTTTTATATACGGTCGGTTCAAAAACACCCCAGAACCGGTGAAAACACCGTTACCAAGCAGACCCTTAAAGTCACAAAGAGAACCATTCGTTCTGTAGGTTAACCTGCACTCTAACTTACTTGGCTTCAAGCATCGTTATACCCAAAAATTTATCCTAGATGTTCCGTTAGTTTCCTATTTTCTATTAGTCTTGTTACCAACCTTGAAAGGAAGGTTTCTTGGGTTCCATTTCATTTGAAACCTCCAACAATGTTCTCAAAGAGTTGGATGAATGCTGTTAGTAATCTTTTGCCTTTGTTAAAACCTTCTGATGTGGAGACGATCTCAGTTGTTACTAACTGTAAACTTTTAGTCACAATCATGAACATTATGACATTGATGAACGTAGATACAGGAAATAAGCCTGAATTCACCACTTATCGCGAATCATGGTTCATCTCTTGACAAATCCCCTTTCATCGAAAAGTTAAGCTACAACCTGCAACAGTCATCCTTTACACAGACCAATAAACTGAACTAAATTCAAAAGCAAACCATTCTTGTAACGTACTCAGGTCTATATTCAATGATGTTACCCTTAAACTAAGTAGGAAAACAAACTATATTTTCACTCTTCATGTAGAATTGAAGATAGGAGCGCGAGAAATATAGTATTTTGGTTCCACTATTTTTAAGTGAAAAGAAATCCAAATCCTTTTTCTTTTTTTGCAAACTTGCCATTTATTTCATTCTAGCAATGCCATCCATGACTTCTTTCATGGCAAGAATAGAGAACCATTAAAGTATTGAAGATGACATGATGCCTTTTTGTTGTTTGATAGATATCTCTTATGGCTAACATCTAGACACAATGGAGTTTATATTTTGGCATGTTGCCATGAAGTTTATATCTGAAAAAGATTTAGACTTAGTTATGGAAATTCTACTTATGATGCTATTCGAAGAAAACTTCAGGTGGAGAAGGAAATCATCTTAGTGAGTGTAGAGAAAATGCCTCTTACTAGGCCAACCAAGCTTGACCATCGTAAGACTAATATGTGAGAAAGCTATGGTCCACCAGCAAGAACCTGATTGTATGTCCCGCTCCCGTAGGAGCGATCGTCCTCGCTAAGGCGTGATGTCGCACGAGCCTAGATTGCGCTCGTGCAAGGCGGGTTCCATAACGGCCGATTACAGCGGCTGCGACGGGGTCGTCGCACAGAAGTCTCATGCAGAGACATTGAATATACTAGCGGAAATTTAGAACAAAACACAAGTTACTCAAAAGAGGCATTTTATTGATATCGAAACAAGGATTACAATGGGACGCAAGACCAAGATTACAAGTCACTCAAGCTCACTCTTCTCGCATTACAAGTCACTCAGCTCTCTCTCTCTCATCTCTCAGTACAAGTCTTGAACCAGCAGATGCTTCGGATAGGCGACGTCCATACATTATGTCCCGTATAAGTCCAGACTCCACGCGGACGCACGCCTCGAATCGCCAAGAAACTCCGTGCCTCGACGCATCCAAGCGAGCTCCGCGCCACGAGCTTCTACCTGTGCCTGCACATGAAAACTGTGTGGGTGTCAGTACTCAACTGTACTGGTGGAATGAGCTCCTCTTTCACCCATACAAAACCAACACGTTCATTTACTTTGTGTAACATAGTCCCTTTATGATTGTCTTTCTACTCTTGCCTTAGGATCAGTTTTAGGACATACGCCTTGGCCTATTTTGTGTCTTTAGACCATCCTGTGCTTGCAACAACAATACCAACACATACTTTGCCTTTAGACCCTTCTCGTACCAACAACGTTAGCCTATCAAGTCGTGTTTGCCTTACGGCCCAAAATCAGAGACGCAACTACACGATAAGACTCCATTTCTATGTGACCTTGCTACAAGTCCATATTGAGGCCGTGCCTCGCAACTCAGTATGACTTAACCATATCGTCGCCTCGCGGCCCTTGCTGCTTTAATCACCAACTGACCCAATCAAGACTTGTGAACTTAGTGTCACTCAACCGACTTTGCCTTGCGGCAATTTCTGACTTAAACCCGAGACGACTCAAATCCAACATGTGCAACTCTATGCCCACAACTTAAGACTCGACGCCACAACTCGTGCCGAAGTACGTTGCCTATGTTGATGCCAAATTTTAGGCCCAAACATTGTGTTCTAACTGTACACACATTCAACTTGACTCAATCCAAAGGCACACACGCGGATTGCCGTCCGTGCCGATCCATCTATATGAATTGGTCACTAACATCACAAGCTATCTTGGACTATAGTCTTGCTATTCAGCGACCCTTTCAACGCAAGTAGCTAGCCCCGATGAAAGTTTCCGAATAATCCGAGCGGTTCGTCCAGCTTCGGCTATACCGTGTTTCCCCCCAGGACGACGCGGTCCCATAGCCCCCAGGGTTGCCGCTCGTGGAAACTCCTCCTTGTCGACAAGTTGTCCAATGACCATGCAAGACTCAACTCGAACTGACGTCTCACACGGTCTTTCTTCTTGTAGTGTTACCATCTCTTTCATGGCCAAGTTCAATACTTCTCATATCTAAGACCGCCTCGACGACCCATGGTCGCGAGCATTCTTCTTTCTTGTCCTATCATTCCATGCAACTTAGGAATGTCTATTTGAAAGCCCATTTTTTCAAACTCAATAAATCAACCGTGGCTCGTGCCTTAGAAGCACCAAGTCCGTAACATCGTGCCTTACGCCAATTGATGTTCTGGGTGAAACTATCGTCTAAGACAGTTTATACGACGGACCTTAAGGTCGTGAAACCAAGTAATTTCGACAACCGCAGAATACGCGGGACAGTGCTTAGAATGCCTTCGATAGCCTAACAAAACTTAGACTAATTTACTCGCACAACAACTCGACGAGCAAAGGCTGCGTCAAGTCTCGCATCGCGGAAACGTGCCACGCATGCGTTCGACTTCTGAACGACCAAGTCATTTTGGTGCCTAGACTTATGTCACAAGCCGTGCAACACAATTAACTCATGGGGCAAGCCAAGGTTATGTCAAGCCTTGGGCGATGGGACCGTGCATGCCTTATGAAGCATTTATGCGGGCGACGCCTATGACTTAGGCTAACTCTTAGCTTTGCGGCGAATACCAACTTTCCTTTTCCCAAGCCACGGGACGAATGATCGAGTGTCATTTTCAAAGCACGTCCTGCACCAACTCTAAGACGACAGTTGGACCCTTCCATATTCTAACTCAATTCGACCCGTCGGGATTATTTTCTTATCTCTGTGGATTCGTCTCTTTTATTATCAGGCCTACTTGTGCAAGTTGAAAACATGCGATTTATTATGTGAATGCTAAGATGAGGCAAGTTCACCGAAACTATCCCACCTGAGCGAGGAGTCGTCTCGACCGAGCGGTGTCTCCGAGCAAGCCGTTGCAAGGCTAAGTCCGAACGCCGTCGGCGTTTCGATTCCTCCGATTGACTGAGCGGGACGGGGCACTACATCATACACCACTCAGAAAAAGTTTCGTCCTCGAAAGTAACCGAGTATACTTATCGGCTTATAACTTGATTCAACATTCAAGGACTCTCGCACATACTACTCCTATGCGTTCCCTCAATCCGAGCCACGCTCGTGCTTATCGCTAACTTAGTCGTAGGGCACACCAACCGATCAACCAACATGCAAGTTCGTCTCAATTCAATGATCGCATTACCATCAACATTTCTTCGAAACTCTATTTCTAAATCCTTGACACTTTTCCATTCCTCTAGTCTTACTTGATTCAACTTATCACTTAGTTGTATCGTGCACATATTTTAGACGTCCCCAAAATATATGTATTTCAGTCAGGCCTCGTGATAGCGAATTCCGCCATTACCACTCAAGTCGGATCATGCACATATTCGGGCGTCCCTGATATACGTGCATGTCAACCGAGCCTCATGAGTGGTGCCTCCACAATTCCTATCGCTCCGCACCGGAACGTCTGCCTAACCGCTAGGCTATGTCTTTAGACTAAGGTCATCCGTCAGTATTGGAATCATAGTTCCCAAACAACAATATCAACACTGACCCCATCCTAAGGTCAAACCAAATTGATAGTACGGGGTTTTCTATCCAAGCTCGCATCACTTCGATTTCTAAACTTCGAGCATAGTTTTCCTACACACATCCCAACATTCGTCGCACGGGGTCTGTGTCATTCAGCAAAGCCATCCTATGATAACTCACGTTTCAACCAATTCCAATGTTCTAAAAATCGCTAGGCGGACTCGGTGCGGCGGAGGTCCGCCTAGCGCCTAGCCCGCCTAGGCGGCCGCCTAGAATTTTTTTTTGAAAATTTTGAAATTTTGAAATTTGAAATTTCAATGTTCTAAAATCCAAATACTATCTTAAAACCCAAACAAATATCCAAAATACAACTAAGAATAAACAAAATAAAAAAATTCAAAAAATTCAAAAAATCCGTCGCCTAGGGCCCGCCTAGCCGCCTAGCCCACCGCCTAGGGGGTTTTCGGTGCGGTGGGCGGACGCCTAGGCCGATTTTTAGAACACTGACCAATTCCTCGACATATCAATCTCACTCGTTTATCAAGCCATTTCGCATAGTCTATCTCTTCGAACACGTTCGACATAATCCGCCTATCAATCCTTCCAAGTCAAACACGCTACGACACAATTTGTTGCTAAATCATAATTCACATTTCATATTTCCTAAGTCGTTCATCACAATTCACGTATTCGATCATGAGGTCGTCTAGCTTAACAATATGTTGCGTCCCGATCTCACGCGAGTCAGATTATCCACGGTGGGCATGAATCACCATGCACGCTCCCGTGGGATAATCATCCTCATCGGGACGTAACTCTTGTTTTGTGTCTAGACTAATTCATTCTCGATGCGTGGATTGTACCTACTCAATCCTCAAGTTTCATTCAATCATCAATCGCAAGTCCAAACATCCTCGAATTTTCCTTCGCATCAAACCAATAAGTCGAGACAATCAAAGTTGCCGCGTCCTGATTTTCCGAGTTCGATCATTCCCGCGACATGAATCACCATGTCAACGCTCACGCAGAACGATCGCCTCAAATCCGACGCGACGCATGTGGGAGGCTAGAGTTGCGCTCGCACAAGACAAGAATGTCGACGCTGTGGTTATCCGCGTAACCATCAAGACACTTCTGTTTTCATCCACATTTATTTCAATCAAAATTCTAAGTATAGCATCCGTCAGAACAATAACACTTGCACGATCGTCATTCTTCGAATTAGAGTGCCCTCGAGTTATCGCATATCGATCTTTGATACGCCTCAATACCGTCGATGATATGCGTAACCTGACGATCTTCATTTGCAACGAATTTTGAGTCGTGCGACTGATGCTAGCGTCTGACTGGATAATCTCCTCGACACTCAAGATCAACATTCGATCATTATCCCTCGAATCACTTATAACATCAATTTCCTCAAACCCAAATTCACGTATTGTTCATCCATCTATCTTAAGTCATCGAGCAACATTTTTCTTCAAATCACATCATTCCTTGCTAACTCAAATCATCGAGCAACATCCATTCCAATCCTCAGAGTCATTTTCAAACCTTCGAATCAAACTTTTCATGTACTCTATCTTTCCGTTGTGCTAACTTTTCGTACACGATCCGTATCAATTTCCTCGATCAAGTCATCAATTCGCTACACCTTAACTTTTTCTCAATTTGATTTGCCTACTCTATCATTTCCACATTTCATACTTGTGCAATCTCGATCCCGTGCTCGTCATTTCTAACTTTTGTTCGAATCAACTTATCAAATCTCAAGACTACAACAACTTAATCAACAATACTCGATCTACGACTTTGCATACACGCGACGCTTGCTGATAGACTCATCGACACCCCGCATCCTCGATCGATCGACATCCCTGAAGCTATCGCATACACCGCTCAGGGATGAAGTCATTCAACAAATCCTCAACTTATCATTCGATTCACAATCTATTTCCTCGAATTTTCGTCCGAACTATTCCTTAAATTTCAAGCACGCTCATCTATATCGCATCGACGATAACATCGTCGTTCGATAGCACCCCTATCGATAATCATCCCATTTACTCGATCAGTCTAACTCATTTTCGTCCGCCACTATTCAATTTTCGCACTCGACTTTTGCTAAGGTCGACCCAATTTGGTGTATATGCCCAGCCCGACTTAGCCAACCGTGCTTACGCGAACCATCTTTTGTTTTGTCAAAAACTGTTTTCCTACGTTTTGCAAATTATATAGACTTATTGTATGGACATCCCGTGGGACATTTGAGAGAGGGCGCACAAACGATATCAACTTTGCGGAAGCAACACTTCAGAGTTTACGGAAACGACATTGAGTTAAAGAATTCAATCGAAGTTCAAGGACGTAAAGCCGTGCTCTGATACCATTATGTCACGTCCCGCTCCCGTAGGAGCGATCGTCCTCGCTAAGGCGTGATGCCGCACGAGCCTAGATTGCGCTCGTGCAAGGCGGGTTCCATAACGGCCGATTACAGCGGCTGCGACGGGGTCGTCGCACAGAAGTCCCATGCAGAGACATTGAATATACTAGCGGAAATTTAGAACAAAATACAAGTTACTCAAAAGATGCATTTTATTGATATCGAAACAAGGATTACAATGGGACGCAAGGCCAAGATTACAAGTCACTCAAGCTCACTCTTCTCACACTACAAGTCACTTAGCTCTCTCTCATCTCTCAGTACAAGTCTTGAACCAGCGGATGCTTCGGATATGTGACGTCCATACATTATGTCCCGTATAAGTCCAGACTCCACGCGAACGCACGCCTCGAATCGTCAAGGAACTCCGTGCCTCGACGCATCCAAGCAAGCTCCGCGCCACAAGCTTCTACATGTGCCTGCACATAAAAACTGTGTGGGTGTCAGTACTCAACTGTACTGCTGGAATGAGCTCCTCGTCCACCCATACAAAACCAACACGTTTATTTACTTTGTGTAACATAGTCCCTTTATGATTGTCTTTCTACTCTTGTCTTAGGATCAGTTTTAGGACAGATGCCTTGGCCTATTTTGTGTCTCTAGACCATCCCGTGCTTGCAACAACAATACCAACACATACTTTGCATTAGACCCTTCTCGTACCAACAACGTTAGCCTATCAAGTCGTGTTTGTCTTACGGCCCAAAATCAGAGACGCAACTACATGATAAGACTCCATTTCTATGTGACCGTGCTACAAGTTCATATTGAGGCCGTGCCTAGCAACTCAGTATGACTTAACCATATCGCCGTCTCGCGGCCCTTGCTGCTTTAATCACCAACTGACCCAATCAAGACTTGTGAACTTAGTGTCACTCAACCGACTTTGCCTTGCGGCGATTCCTGACTTAAACCCGAGACGACTCAAATCCAACTTGTGCAACTCTATGACCACAACTTAAGACTCGACGCCACAACTCGTGCCGAAGCACGTCGCCTATGTTGATGCCAAATCTTAGGCCCAAATATTGTGTTCTAACTGTACACACATTCAACTTGACTCAATCCAAAGGCACACATGCGGATTGTCGCCCGTGCCGACCCATCTATATGAATTGGTCACTAACATCACAAGCTATCTTGGACTATAGCCTTGCTATTCGGCGACCCTTTCAACGCAAGTAGCTAGCCCCGATGAAAGTTCCCGAATAACCCGAGCGGTTCATCCAGCTTCGGCTATACCGTATTTCCCCCCAGGACGACGCGGTCCCATGGCGTCCAGTGTTGTCGCTCGTGGAAACTCCTCCTTGTCGACAAGTTGTCCAATGACCATGCAAGACTCGACTCGAACTGACGTCTCACACAGTCTTTCTTCTTCTAGTGTTACCATCGCTTTCAGGGCCAAGTTCAATACTTCTCACATCTAAGACCGTCTCGACGACCCATGGTCGCGAACATTCTTCTTTCTTGCCTTATCATTCTATGCAACTTAGGAATGCCTATTTGAAAGCTCCTTTTTCCAAACTCAATAAATCAACCGTGGCTCGTGCCTTAGAAACACTAAGTCCGTGACATCGTGCCTTACGCCAATTGATGTTCTGGGTGAAACTATCATCTAAGACACTTTATACGACGGGCCTTAAAGTCGTGAAACCAAGTAATTTCGACAACCGCAGAATACGCGGGACAGTGCTTAGAATGTCTTCGATAGCCTAACAAAACTTAGACTAACTTAATCGCACAACAACTCGACGAGCAAAGGCTGCGTCAAGCCTCGCATCGCGGAAACGTGCCGCCATGCGTTCGACTTCTGAACGACCAAGTCATTTGGGTGCCTAGACTTATGTCACAAGCCGTGCAACGCAACTTAACTCATGGGGCAAGCCAAGGCTATGCCAAGCCTTGGGCGATGGGACCGTGCATGCCTTATGAAGCATTTATGCGGGCGACGCCTATGACTTAGCCTAACTCTTAGCTTTGCGGCGAATACCAACTTTCCTTCTCCCAAGCCACGGGACGAAGGATCGAGTGTCATTTTCAAAGCACGTCCTGCACCAACTCTAAGACGACAGTTGGACTCTTCTATATTCTAACTCAATTCGACCCGTCGGGATTATTTCCTTATCTATGTGGATTCGTCTCTTTTATTATCAAGCCTACTTGTGCAAGTTGAAAATATGCGATTTATTATGTGAAGGCTAAGATGAGGCAAGTTCACCGAAACTATCCCACCTGAGCAAGGAGTCGCCTCGACCGAGCGGTGTCTCCGAGCAAGCCGTTGCAAGGCTAAGTCCGAACGTCGTCGGCGTTTCGATTCCTCCAATTGACTGAGCGGGACGGGGCACTACATTGTAGACCTACACGAAGGAAAAAAAAAACCATTCCGATTCTTGTATAAGATGATTTCAGGATGAATTTACAAGCTGAAGTTGGAAATTGATGTCTTTTTAGCAACAATATACTGATTACTGAACAAGTTTTATGCTATCATTTAACTTATATTCGAATATATGACATGACTAGTGTTGTACCCTTTGCCTACATCAATATTATGGGTTTACATTGTAACCAAAGTCTTTATTCTAGTTTGGATCCTTGTCAGTGACCCTCTTATTTCAACATAATGATATCCATCTTTTGGTAGTAATGCTGTCTTGAAGACAAGAATTGTGGGTTCTGCCAGCTTCAACCATGCAGTATTGGGGAAGGCTTCCCAGGGTACTGTCCCAAATCATGACGTTTATTTGTTAGCATTGTCTTCAAGCAAAGGCTAAGGGCTCTTATTTTTGTAAATGACATTTTTTCCCCCGTTTCTTGATATGGAAGTGCATGATTTCATAACTAGTTGTTCTCAAGCTGTTTCGTTGCAAGAAGTTCCGAATTAAAAAAAAACTCCGTTGTGCCTTGAGGAGGAGTCGCATAATGATACTTGAAATTTTATTAAACAAAAGTTTTGAAAACAATAATTTGGAAATTGTCCATTTTCAGGAAAAAACACTTTTCTTATTTTTTATATTTGTCAAAATACAATAATATATATTATTGATTCTACTTGCACGCCCAAGCACACCCTTAGCTTTTGCAGACTACGCACTCCAGTACTCTATAGGGGAAAACCAAATTCTGTACTTGTTTTTCCTCTTGCTTTGCTGAGAGGTGGAAATTACAATGTTTTCAATGCGGATTGATGTATAAATTCTGGGGGGCTTGGAAGGGATTCTATAAGCATCAGGACATTTGAGGATTACTTTTATCACTATTATCCCTAAAATATCACTCTTCATTTGGGCCTTGTTTAAAATTTAGATACTTGCTTGAATACACTTAGGCTGTGTTTGATTGGGCTTTTTTTCCATGGAAAATATTTCCATCACAAATTTTCCACCAATTGTAGTGTTTGATAGCTTATATTTTCCATGGAATTATTTTCCAAAAAACTATCATTTTCCATATTTTCTTCTAGAATGGTGGAAAATGAAACTTGTCCAACCC
This sequence comes from Iris pallida, assembly GCA_029216955.1. Lineage (NCBI taxonomy): Eukaryota > Viridiplantae > Streptophyta > Magnoliopsida > Asparagales > Iridaceae > Iris > Iris pallida. Next base: position 9,043,950 of record JANAVB010028198.1, on the reverse strand, counting down.
ATAGGAAAATATCATTCTCCATGGAAAATAACTATTTTCCGTGGAAAATAATGACAATCAAACACCCAAATTAAGTTTTCCATGGAATTTTTTTAAAATTCCATGGAATTTTTTTCCTAGGAAAATAATTCCATGGAATTAATTCCTTTTCCACATTTTCCACCTTGCAATCAAACGCACCCTTACATTTAATTATTTTCCCTTTATTTATTTGTCGTGTATAGGTGTATCTGATTTATCAACATGCTTTCAACTTTTGAATCTTTTTGCAATGAACAACCTAAGCAGTAGCATGTTGGCTCTTTAAGATTGATTTCAACTTGGTTGTGTAGTATAAACTTATAGGAAACTTAAACTATTTTGGTTACTATATTAAATACTCATTGATGCAAAACCATACACATCTTTAGTTGCACGAGGTCTGTTGTGGCCATTAGGTTGCTGACTTATGATTACCCTTTTTTGAACTTGAGCTTAAAGTGCTCGTGGAACCATAAGTATAACCTTTCAGGACATTTCTTGACACTTACTGGACATTTCTTGACACTTACTGCATGGTTTTTGAACTCCTTGTTATCCGATTCTTATTCTTTGTGGGCTTAACTTTCATAAGGATTCCTGTGAAGGTTGACTGGGAAAATAACATCCCAAGAGATACTGCAGAGTGGGAGATGCAGTTGATTGTATCTGAACTATTTGAGGAGCGACCTATATGGCCCAGATGGTCACTTTATGAGCGCTTGATTGATGATGGCCTCGAGGTCACAGAAAACCAGCTGAAAAGGTTCTCCTATTTTGCCTTACATACCTCTGCATGACCTTCCCATATTTTGCTTAATCAATAGAGTTCTTAGTGTGAATATAATTGTGAAGATTCACATAACCCTTTTCCTGATATAACTTCAGAATTAAATTTCCTCTCTTATGGAAGGCCATACGATTTGATAACCTTCATGTTCTCAGGCTTCTGTTTCGAACTGGCTACTACTTCTCTCATGGACCATATGGGAAATTCTGGATTAGAAAAGGGTACGATCCTCGTAAAGATCCTGAGTCACGGATGTAAGGATTCTGCTCTTCATACAGTCTTGATCATATTCCTGCCAGATTACTAATCAGACTATTTCTGCTGTACACACAATTTGGGTTATTTTTTTATTTATTTTTCTTCTTTCTTCTTTCTTTTTCTCATTTGCATTCTTCATTGTCAAACTGGAGTAACTTGACACTTTTAACATGCAGTTCTGCGTCATCGTTGGTGTCTTGTTGTACATGGAAATACTCCTATAGATCGACTAAAGTGGTTGGGAAAAGAAAGATGCACTTTGACATAATAATGGTTCATTAACATATGCTGTCATCATGACGAGTCATTATCACTACAATTTTCTTTCTCATTGATAGCACTCCTGGTTACTAATTTGATAGTACTCCTTGTTAGTAACTTGACATATATACGACTGTCTGGAAAGTTCGCTGAAGATGTTCATAGGTCTGTCTTATGATGTTAGCAATTGCTAGTGGCTAAAGGCAGCTTTATATAAATAAGTGTTCATGATAGTATCTGGAGGATTATAATATGGGTAAGGATATTTAGATTGTAATATGCGGATTGCAATGGATCAAGGATAGTTGGTTAGTTAGTAAGGGTATTTAGATTGTGGAAAAATGTTCACGGTGCATTAGGGTTGGGTAATTGAACAATGTACAAACATAAGATCTCAAATGATAACTAAAGCATGCAAATCATGTTAGTGCTAGTGAAGGAAGCAAAGAGAGTAAGGTAAAAGGAAAGCCATGAGACATTTATTGGTTTGTGCTGATGGCTGGCCTAGTGTACTGCTTGAGCACCCCCTCGAGAACTCCATTAATCTGAAGATGTAAACCACACTTCTAACTTTGCAATTCACCCTAATCTACTTCTTGAGCAACCCCTCTAGAATTCCATAAATCTGAGATGTAAGCCACGCTTCTAACTTTACATCCAATCTCCTTGGCGATATGTTCTCTTGCATCCCCGTGAAGTCTCGACCCTCTTCTCATCGACAGGGAAGAGTTACAAAACAGGGAAATAGAAACTTTCAAGAGACATTGATTTTCTTCTCACAAGATGGTATCTCTTGTACAATAAAGCTCACACTAAAATTAGAGTTAATTTGGTGGCACACTACTTCCTACCAGAGATAAGCCGAATTCAGGCTCTTGAGATATTTTTTGGGCGATGAGGTGTTCCTGGTGTAAAGATATTCAAAATGTGGTCAAATGTTGGGAGTATTAACTAAAAGATGCCAATGTTTGTGCAAAATCATGGCTGAACCAGGCTAGTCAAGAAAACTACTCGCTTGTACTTAATCTAGCACCAGAAGGCAAAAGTTTCTTTCTGCTGGATGATCCAAACTCATTGTTGGATCATCTGATCACAAGTTATTGCAAATTGCAAAAGCCAGGTCTAATATAGTAGAATACCCAATTGGATGGTCCAATCCAATCGTCGCATATTTTGACATGATCCTCTCCATTCGATCTAATAATCTTGTGTATATTCTGTTCCTGTCCATTTGATCTACTAACCTTGTGTATTGCCGAATCACCGAGTTTGAAGACTCAAATCATTAAGCAGTTTGCTTAATATTCTCTAGGAAGTAGGAGGCCAGATGATCCTGGTTGTATCATCTGAATTTGCAGTGTTTCTATGAAGGAAGCTTCTATACTGAAAAAAGATCCCATATCGTATTGTATCCATGTTGGACACACATCAGACATGGCACGTACACTTCAAAATATACCAGGACATGCCAAAATCAGTGCAATATTCCTAGCAATGTGTCTGTATTGTGTCATATCATATTCGTACACATGCAATATAGGTTTTCTCTTGTGTCCGGTACATCAGGATGTGCATATTTGATGCTCGTTGGTCATGATCCGATGAGAATTTGGTAGGTACAAAATTTAGGCCCGAAATCTAGTTCTAAAAGATTTAAGATCTACTCAAAATAATCTGTAGCTTGACCTGCTAAAACAATTCAAAAGTGTTAGGAGAAGTAGTTATGCACAACTAGAGGATAAGTAAAGTGTGACATTTGTATAAAAGCCTGACCTAAAATGGGTCTAAACCAAGGTTCGCATTATCGTAATCGGTATCAGACCCTTCCTTTAGGTATCAAGATCGCCGGTATCAGCATGATCAACGATTTCGGATTGAAGTATCGGATTTTTTGGTATATTAAGTTATTAAAAATTTAGAAAAAATATTTTACACATGTGGGCATAATTTCGAATTTTTTGTGTTATTTCTTAGTAGTTTTGAAATTGAATGAAATGATAGTCCCCCTTGGTTTACCTGCGATAAATAAATTTTCTGCATTTACATGCTTTTACAACCTAATTATACTTTTACACCTTTGCTGATTAGTTTCAATTTTCTATGCCAAATTGACTGGCAAAGAGACACCCCAACATTGGTATCGGTCAATACCAATAATGGTTGGTATCGAATCGGGACATCCAAACCATATTGATATCGGCCGATACTGCAGACTTTGGTCTAAACTAGACTAAGTGTAATCGTGATCAAGTTTAGGTCTTTTTGACTAGTATCTGGACGTGTTTTCCAGTACTAGTTGACCAATGGCCCAAACATAGGGTCAAGGGTTTGAATATAAGTGTTCAGAAATGACATAGCACACAAACCCTACTTTTTGTTCTCTTACCTCTATTCCGTTACCAGGTTAAGGGTTTGCTAAGTCTATATGGCTATTACAAATGATTCAAATCCTCATTTCAACCTAGTTAACCTCAATAACTATGTGTGCCACCACATACTACTACCTATGTTGTAACATGGTTCATATACACTACCGAAATAGAAAACAATACGCAAGAGTTCTAAAGTGTTGGCATTATTTGAGAGCCATTACATGATGTAGCTATTGATTGCTTCCATTGATGGTTCATCATGTTTTGATCTTGCCGAAGATTGTAATATGGCTTTGTGTTTTCTTTGAATTATTAGCTCCCCTAGCAACATTGCACTGAAACGCCGTCCGCCTCATCATCTAATTAAATTAGTACATGTTTATTGCATTAGCTAATCGTAAATCGTCCACCTCTGTGACCATGCTACTACTTAGATATTCGGTTTTATTGTTTTGTGATAAACTAAGAAATGGAAAATTCTAAGGTTATTTCTTATACCATTTAAAATTTAGACACATGTTGTAATGGCTCATTATAATTATTTAAACATTAATTTGTGACAGTTATCCAAATTCTTTTGATAGGCATCAATAATTTTTTTGTTTGCATTTCTTAATGAGTTCACTTTATTCACATTTCATTTGCGTTACATGCATCAGAAGTGAGTTTGTCTTCAAACCAACATAGTTTGATACTTGCGAAGTATGCCTGCTGTCAAATCCGTGCCTCATGCAGGTGTTATTACTCTGTGATGCTGTCTGATTCACTATTTGTCTAACCTACTTTCAGCTTTACCTACTAAATGTGTTTGCTGCCACGTCACAGGCTAATAGCATAGTTTATGCTCCCTACCTTATGTTGTCAATTTTACCATTGTTCCATTTGCTGAAATGAGCGTTCATATTTGCATACACATACCTTAATATTGTGTGAGATTGTTGTTCAATGCTGCTGATATCTGGTGTCAGCTTTAGCCGATTACAACCTGATTTATCCAGATACTCCCTTCATTTGCAGTATGAAAGAAGTTTGTACTTGTAATATGAATAAATACGTTCAGAACTTATCTCGTCATTGCTAAATATAGTTTCTATCCCAACGACAAATATTCAGTTCATATTTTGATGCAAAATACATGCTTTTTGTGGTTTTCAATAGATATCAAAAGGTTGATTTTCGAGTGCCACCGAAATTGAGATATCTTACTGATGTGAATACAAAGAAAGGGTGAGCTTGTTTTCAGCTTTTCTTGTAAATTTTGTTATGTACATACTTTTTGTATGATAATTGTTCTATACTGAAGTAAAGGTTGTTAAACTTCTATACTTCCCGATACTTTATTATCATGTGATAGTTATGAATTATGCATGTAAGCTATCATCCTAGCGTTGCCAATTCCAGGCAGCGACGTGAATAATAAGTTCCATGTTTATTTCAGAGGGCATTTCTTTCTTCTTTGTATATCCTAATTGCATTTGCAATGATACTTGTGTGTAGAATTTTGCTTACATTGTTATAGGATTGACATTTTATAGATTTGGTATACAGGTTATCTAGTTCAAGGCTTACTAGTTTCTCTTCCCCCTCCACTTAGTTTTGTGAACAAGTTTGCATGTCCTGAATAAAGGGGGTTCACATCAGTCCCCTGGAATTAGAGTGGCCCGGAGCAAAAGAGAAGATCTCAAATTTGTAACTCAAGAAGAAAAAGCAACTTTCTGTTAATTGGAAAATTGTTACCGGCTGCCTATCGCTCTCCTCTCTTGGGAAGGTAAATGGTTGCACAACTAAGACCTATCAAAGAGGGACAGTTCATAATAGTCCTATCCATTAACTCTTGTGAGGAACCCATTCACATGCCATCAGCTACTGATGTATTGCTCAAACTAATGTACCTGTACCTATACTTATACCCACATCGCATACCCAAGCATACCATGAATATGGTAATTACAATCTTGTTTATATAATAAGTTTGGTTGTAAGAACTGAAGAGAAAAGTAGGGAGAAATTTATGGCTTGAAATTCAATCATGGTTGCATACCCCTCCCATGCAGGGATCTGATCCAATTTTGGTCTATCCTAGTGTATTTTGAAGTGTCCGGGTTGTGTCTGATACGTGTCTGTCACGAAGCGGCTTGCAGTGCCCGTGCTGCCTAGGTCATAGAATTGTCTCCTAAGAGCATCTCTTTCGTCGCAGTTGTGTGCTCATCCTGTGAAAATATTATTCGTATCAATCTGAGATGTCATTTTTTTATTGGTAACTAAGCAAGGTAATACTGAAGAACTAGCTTTAATAATTCTTTTAAATTGCAATCCTAGGGACTATATGCTTTTATTTTTGTGCTTTGAAGTTTCAAGTTTTCCTGTTGTAAAATATATATCAAAATTTTGACATCTATCATTGCTCTGCTTTTACTGGTCATCTCTGTAATAGGTCAAAGCAAACATGGAAAGATGTTTGTCAGTTTCAAGTAATGCCCATGAAGAATTTTGTATTACAATTTTTTGAGCTCGTTGATGATTCCATTCAACAAGAAATAAGAAAGCCTACAGATCAGACAAAATGCACAGTGAGTTGCCGTAATATGCCCTGGTACCTAACATTTCTAATGTAGTTGTAGAGGAAACCGATATTACTTCAACTTGTAGATCCTCCAATTCATTGGGTGTTTTACACATTCAAGTAGTTTGTTTCTCCCCCATGTTTCACAACTTTTTATGGCGCATTCGAACATGTATCTTGACAATATATATTTTTTATAGCTGATTTATTATTTCATTTGTCGACTCGCAAGTTATGTAGGTATAATAATCTTTGTAAAAATTCATTGCAGCTTTGATGAGTTGATACAAGAAACTTTTTCTGGCAAAGAGCGTAAAACTGCACTTTTTTCATAGTTCTTTATTCTAGGGCCTGTATCTGGCATTATCTTAATCCTTGTAATGTACCAAAACATTAAACTACTTGTTAAGCAACTAATTTCTTGTAGAATCTGTTAAGGGTTCTTCTTACCTAGAAGTATAAAACATAGTTGGTAGACGTTCTTTTATAAGTTGGTAATCAATGTGAGATGCTGGTAGGCATTCTGAAAGACCTAATTTGTGCCTTTGTAATACGAGGCTAACTGGGGTTTACATCAGGTCATCCATCTTCAGCCTATAGATCAAATGCATTTTGGTTTCTAGAATCAAATATTTGTCTCCTCTAAAGTCTTATATAGACTCTAACTTATAGTCTAAAATTAGATAATAGGTTGCCTTTGGGTATAAAATGGAAACTGAAGTCCCCTTCATAATTGAAATTCAGAGAGAACTTCTGAGTTTATTGATATGAATAAAACATGAGAAGCCTTGGTACATTTATATGAGCAACTCATGACGTTCTCTTTAGGTACGTCGATGTGAGAATAAAGTGAGGTATACGGTAATAATTAACTGACATTTTTCGCAAGCTGGAACATAGATATCAATCATTTCCAGCTTGGATAACAGTCTGAGCAAACAAAAGTTGAGGCAGTGGTTTGGTGAGGATAGCGGGCATTTGGTGAGGATATGAAGAAAACATGTGTTGTATGGCAACTTTGTTTTTCTATTACTTTATCTCAAATAAAGTGATAGTCTATCTCAATGTGCTTAGTCCTTTCATGAGAGACAGTATTCTTAGCAATATGGATCACAACCTTGTTGTCATAAAGTGATTCCAAGATCTGTAAGACGTGAGTTGAGCCAAATCAACTGAAAGTCGATTGTCATGTCTCTATACTTGGCCTCAATAGAAGAACGAGTAGATCATGTAACCAAATTGTTTTTCACGAATACAAGGTAACTGCTGGTAGAGCGACGATCATCAACTGATCCAGTAAACTCAGCATATGCAGAGGCTGTGAGCGAAGATGTATAATGTCTATACAGTAGTACTGTCACTCGTCCAAGAGTTCCCTTTATGTAGCGTAGAATCCTTTCAACAATATGAAGATGAGAGGTTAAAGGATTCTGCATATACTATACTCATATCATAGGCAATGTCTAGACAAGTGACAATAAGATAAAATAGCTTCCCAACCAGTCATCCATAACGTCCTTGATTAGATAGTGGAGGATCTGATGAAGAGCTCAATCTGTGTACTTCGATTGTGGAAACCATAGTTGTGTTTGCTGGTCTACAACCTAGGAATCTTGTCTCAGATAGAAGATCCAATGCATATTTGCGATGAGAAAGCTACAATTGTCCGGTACTCCACAATATCTTAATACCAAGAAAATATCTCAAATGGCCAAGGTCCTTTGTATGAAAATGAGAGGCTAAATATTGTTTCACCTTGGGAATGGCAGCAGAATCATCTCCCATGATGATCAAGTCATCTATATAAACAATAAGATGACTATGTTCTAAGACCTCTCATGTGTAAATAAGGACGTATTTGAGTTGATATGAATCCAATCTGTTGCAAGACCGTACTTAATTTGTCAAATCACGCATGTGGTGACTATTTCAGACAATACAAGGATTCTCTAGGAGGATCATAAATTTTTCGTCCGATGAGGTTGCTAAATAAAAGTAGTTTTCGAAAGATGTCCTTGAGGAAGGCATTTTTTGTAACTAAATGTCTAACTGATGAAGAGGTCAATTCCTGTCAACTGTCAAAAATAGAAGAATTCAAACATAAATCAACTTAGCAACAAGTGAAAAAGTCTCGGCATATCCAACCTATACCGTTGGGTAAAGCCCTTAGCCACTAAACGAGCTTTGAGTCGATCAACCCTGCCATCTGGATTTTGTTTAATAGTTAATACTCACTTACATTCGACCACCTTTTTACTTAGGGCAAGGATACAAAAGTCCAAGTCTGATTAGAGTGCAATGCATCAAGTTCCTCAACCATAGAGGCATGCCAACATGGATGCTGAAGTGCTTTCTGAGTAGAGGAAGGGAGAGTGATGACATCTAAAGAAGAAACAAATGTGCCATCAGATGGAGTTAATGGTGATAAGAAACGAAATTAGATATATTATGAGCATTAGTACAAGAGCACTTTCATCTGAAGTCAGTGGAGGTGGAGGAGTAGGAACAAAAGACTACACTATAGTAGTTGCAGAAAAATCATCAGTAATACTCAAAGCAATAGTGACAGGTGGAGGAATGACGTTGTCTCGATGCCTATACACATGGGAAAAAGAAATCAAAGACTTAGTCCTAGGAGAGAGGAGAAATATGTGTATCAAGTTATATAAGAAATATGTGTATCGAGTTCAGAGGAAGGAATAAGAGAAAAAAGAATTGTGGAAATGGAGATGTAGGTAGTGTATGAGAAGTGAAGTAAGCCTGATCATCGAGAAAAGTAACATCACAAGATACAACCACCTTCAAAGCAAGGTTATAAACGGTAGTAGGTGGGTGCACGCCGGAGGGTTCGCCTGCCGCCTAGGCGGTTGATACATTTTGGACATTTTACTATTTTATCACTGTTTTTTGTGCATAATATGCATATTTTAAGGGTGTTTTATGCATAACCAAGTTGTAGAACAAAGATTTATGAAATTTCAGTTTTGTAAAAGTGAACCATGGGTCCATAATGCTTGTGAAACTGTTTTGTCAAAACATCTAGTCACATATTGCTCTGCCTAAGTGTCCGCCTACGCCGTCTCACCTCCGCCTATGCTGCCCCACTTCCGTTAGCTGCCTACTCCACCGCCAGCGACTGGTGCGAAGAGTGGCCGCCTAGTGCCTAGGCGGTCGTCTCTACCGCCATTTAGAACACTGTTTCGAATTAATGGGATCAAAACATACCCTTTCTGTCTCTGAGAACAACCAACAAATACTATATTAGCAGCTCGCAGATCAAGTTTATTCACCTAAGGTCCAAGATTATGAGTATAACAATGACAACCAATAATCTTTAGAGCGACAATAAAGTGTTTATCCTGCTAAATGAGGACAAAAAGGTGATTTTTTCTGAAGGACAGAGAGGGCATGCGGTTTATAAAAAAAAAGCAACTAAGACGGCAAAATTCCATAACTTCTCTTGAACATTCATATGAATAACGAGAGAGCGGGTTACCTCAAGAAGGTATTTATTCTTATGTTCTGGAATACCGTTATAATAAGGAGTATATGAAAATGAAGTTTGATGAAGTATGTCATGAGTCTGACAAAATGCTTGAAACTCCTTGCTCACATACTCCTTAACATTATCAGAACGAAGAACTTTGATTCAAACATTAAAATGATTATAAATTTTAGCTACAAAGATTTGAAAAACATATATAAAATTTGACCTAGAACGAAGAATATATAATCATGTCATATGTGAGTACTCATCAATAAAAGTAACAAAAAATTTGTAGCTATGCACACTTAAAAACTTAATGGGACCCAAAATATTACTTTGAACCAAAGGAAAAGACGAATCATGTCGTTTAGGAACTGGATGAAAATAGGAGCGATGTTGCTTCCCAAGAATACATGACTCACAAATCAATTCAGATAGTGATAAATTAGGTAACATAGTACGTAAGGAAGATAATGAAAGATTGTCTAGTCTTCTATGTCACTGAATGGAAGGAGTAGCCACCGACGTACTAGACATATGATCTACGTAGTAAATGTCGTTCTGATCATGTCACCACAAGCACCAATCCATTACTTCGTTAAAAGTTCATGTGTCACAAAATGAGATTGATACAATGTTACCAAACAATTAGAATCATGTGTAAGTTGGCGGATAGATAACAAGTGATAATTCAGTGATGGAAAAATATGAGTATTTTTTAAATGTAAAAACGGAGTAAGCGATAAATCAACAACACTAGAAACATGAGCACTAATGCCGTCAGTCAAATAAATAAGCTTGTAACAACTAGATGCAAGATTTGAGGGCATGTCACAAGACATGGTTCGAGGCGCCGAAATCAACAACCCACGAAAGAGAATGAGAAAAGAGAGACGTAATGGAGTGGAAAGATTGGAGGACCTAGAAAGGAGAGGGCTCGATGCAACTTGTCCCGTTCATAATTGGAAAATGACATCTGGTCATTAGGTGGAGAAGGCGGAGGAGCACTAGTAGGGGCATATACATGTCTTGTAGTAGGTGTATCATTACGGTAGCCATACTTCTCCCAACACCTGCCATCATGATGATTGTTTCCCCCACAATAGGAACAATATAGACCACTAAGGCCGTCGCGTCCTCTTTAAAGGGTATCACAAACTCGATCAGATAAAGAAGGACGTCCACAAGCAACACTCGATCTCCGGAGAAAAAAATTAGAAGTGCCTTGTCTAGACTGAAAGGTCATCAAATGACGTAGGCACATGATAAACCGTCGACATGACGGTCATTAAAGAATGAGAGTTGTGCTATGAGAGAAGCAGTGAGCGGACGCCCTCAAAAAGTAGATGGTAATCGAGCCAAGAGAAGGGCGCCAATAAGGACCACTTATTATTGGCGAGTAACAATATGATCGGAGGAGATCGGCTAGAAGACATTCCATCGTTCAAGAAGGCCGTTGAAGAGGATACAAAAGTCCTCAAAATCTTCTCCAGGTGTGACCGTATTATAGGTGTGAAAGATGTCATAAAGTTTTTGAAGATTGTCTTCATAGGAGAATATGGACCAAAGGTACGTCCAAATTTTCTTGACAATTTTCAGAGACCTAATACAGGTATAGCAACGAACACCCGTAGTGTTAGATAACCAAACAATCATCTTTTTGTCATTTTCGATGAAGATACATATTGGAGATCTTTGGAGTCCAGTGGTGACTCCCGTCAAGGGACAATGGATGTCTTTGTTGTTTAAAATATTTTCTACAACATTGGACCATTGCAAATAATTCTTTGCATTGGAGAGAGATTGTGGTTAGTTGTAAATCTGTTTTGAAGTCGACCGAAGAGGAACAAGCATCAACATGAACACCTTTGTCGTCGTCGGAGGCCATAATTAAGGACGCACAAGATCAACACAACAAGGATTGTTGTCAAACTCACCAAGAGGTAAGAGATCAAAGACGTCATAGCATCGTGTCGATGTAGAGCAGCTTCAAAGACAAAAGAACAAAGCGAGAGAGCTTAAGCAAGCACAAAAGTAAGTTAGAAATGCGAATGACGTTGAGGAACCATAGAGATCAAGTAGGACTGGAGAGGAAGGTGTCTATGAGAAGTCATGAAGGACGGCTAGGCTAGGGAGAGGCTCGAAAAAAGTGTTGTAGCTTCGTCGTACTTATCGACCGAAGACTCGCCGTAGGTTTGGTAGCAGCCTCGCTGTAAGCGGATGTCCTAGCCTTGTAGAAGGCTGCACCTTTAGCTCCGCGAGAATTGATGGTTGGCTTTAGCTCGAAGGAGTTAGTTCTGCTATATGCTATTTTGAAATTGAGCCTCGCCGTTGGATGATCCTGAAGGGTTAGCTTCGTCAGAAGCTATGTTAACTTGGTCAGAAGTTGTGATAGTTTTGCTGGAAGCTACAATAGTTTTGTCGTAAGCTAAGGCAGGAGCCTGGTTCCCAACTTCAACTACAACCACAAAAGTGGCTACGGCTGGAGTCGGGAGCCGCGTTAGGGGGAGGGGGGAGCTAGGGATTTTATTTGGAGTTGAGGGTTCTCTCCAAATTTTCATAGCTCCGATACCATGAAATTGGAAAAGAACTTTTAGTTTATTGATATGAATAAATATGAGAACCTTGGTACATTTATATGAGCAAGTCGTGACATCCTCCTTTATCCCAAGCGATGTGGGACTAAAGTGAGGTATACAATAATGGTTAACTGACAATATTAATGCTTTGTATTTTTCGATCCTTCTTCATTGAATTCTTTGCATAGTTTGTTGATATTAATAAATAGGAGAAGCCTTGGTACATTTATAGGAGCAAGGCGTGACATCCTCCTTTATCCCAAGCGATGTGGGACTAAAGCGAGGTATATACAATAATAGTTAGCTGACGATACTAATGCATTGTATTTTTCGAACCTTCTTCATTGGATTCTTTGCTTTCTTTGCACCTTGCCCTCTAACTCAAGGGAGAAGAGTTTGGGAGTTAATAAAAGCTATTTTGGTGATCTCCATCACCACCAACCAATTTTCTTGTCCTTCGACGAACAAATCCCTCACAATTCTGAGTTCTTCAAGTTGGGAAAATTTTAAACCCTAATTTGATCAATTCAGATCAAAGTTTAATATCAGTGTATAGCATTCAATAATGTAAGGTATTAATTATCTCCTTGGATTGGAATAAATAAGGGAGAATGAGAGGCCAGGAGCCTGAAGGTAATCTGAGTTCGTTTCAAAGTTTGTAAAAGTAATTTGGCTATCAATGGCCCTCACTGGAGGTCTGGAGATCTATTGTACTACCTTCAATTATATATCTTTAAAAGGGGGAATAATGCATTACGTCAGATAAATTGGGTTCATGATGCCAGGTGCATGTTTTTGCATATCTAGATCATATCTAGATTAGTATCCATGAAGCATGAATAATGATAGAATTTGTATGATAATTACAGAAAAGATGGTTTGATGTGTTAGAAATAGGACACAGGAATAATTACATATAATTCAAAAATACACTATAATACCGCTAGAACCTTCCAACCATGTGCCATATACCTGACTATTAAGCTGCAGTTTCCGACAGGTTGGTTCTCTGTTACCAGGCTTAAAACCTTGGGATTACTTGTCAAGATGAAGTTTCTCTCACTATTTCCCAAGGGGAGTGCTGATGACCTATTGCGAACTACCTCTGAACGCATTAAAAGATTCAAGCAACAGGAAGTGCTTCACATCTCTGAACGTCTTAAAAAATCCATGGAACAGGAAGTGGTTCACACGTGCTCACAACCTGGAAAAGAGCATCAAATAATGAATCGAGGTCCGTATCTTATTTCAACCTGAAATTATTTTGCTAATTTAAGTTTCAAGAAGTATCCTGTTTTCTATGCCTTTCATCGAATTTTTGGAGCATATCGTCCTTTGAGAATTATCTGAGTTCCAAATTCTGATATTTTTGCTGAAGTTGAATGTGCAGAATCTAATGCTCCAGAAGATGAACTCGAAGGCCAGGGTGATAAATGTGAGATTGAGAATGACGACGATGATGAAGAGGAGGAGATGGACTTTGATGGATATGCATCTTCACCTGTGGTAATGAAAACACTTATCTTAAATCTTAACCTCAAACTGGTCTTTATTATTTGCACTTTTCTTTTGTTATTTTGAATGTAATTTTGCTTTGTTTCCTTTTTATAGGCTGGTGAAGATGATAATTTGTCCCCCCGAACTTGCTCCTGTATCCTTGAAAGTTACTTTTCAACATTTACTAGCCTTTTGTTGTTCAAATATAATTTGTTTGCTGTCAGTCTCTTAGACAAAAGTATAAAATGATAACATGGTCACTTAATGAAATTTCCTCTTTTGGTTGATCAGTTGATTGCTGCCTACTACTACACCAAAGATTATATCTATAATATTTGTGGTAGGCTGACTATCAAATGCTTTTCCTCCATGCAGTTCTATTAAGAGCCATCTGGACTGATTTATTGATGCTATGTTAGTCCTTTTGGTATCATCCGCCACTTTAGCCTTTAATTTGGCTCATTAAGAAACCATTGTTATATATATATATATATATATATATATATATATATATATAGTGCTTAAAATCCAGGTTTCTTTGTTCCTTTTTCAATTTGTTAATTATTTTTGTTCCAAACTTACACTAAAAAAAGAATATATATATATATATATATTTTTTGGAAAAAGGGTAAATTTTATTCCATCATCGCAATAAGGTTACAACATAGAGATACAATCCCAACTCAGGGGGACATTACTAGTACATCCGACTCAATGTTATGAAGTATGCCCACCAGTGGGGTGGACAGTCCCTCATAAATGCGCCGGTTCCTCTCCCGCCAGACATGCCAAACTGATGCAGCAAGTCTCAATCTAGCACGCCTGGCCCAGCTCTGCTCCTTGCCACTGCAATCACCAATCCACTTAAGGATTTCTCGGAAGTCACGCTCCCTTCCAACCCCTCCCAAGTGTCTCCGGCTCTGCTCTGCCCAGATGCTCCACGCCACATGGCACTGAAAGAACAGATGCCCAATGGATTCAGGCTCTGTCTCACACATAACACACTTAGGGTCAGGGACAGAAACCCCGAACCGAAGCAATCTGTCCCTAGTAAGCAACCGGCCCAGCACCAGTTTGTATGCAGACAGTTGCATCTTCCTGGCAAGCCCCTTCCCCCAGACAAAGTCGTACTCCTCAATATCATCGAAGTGTGGCCGGACAAGGTCGTAGCAGCTGCTAAATTTGAACTCCCCTGCACCCTCCGAGCGGCCGGGAGGTGCCCAAATCCAGACATCAGACAGTGCCGTAGGAGTGATCTGCACCTGTCTGATCTCCTCACCCAACGGAGCAGTGAAATGATACTCCTCTGGCCTCCAGACCCCACCACGGATGATGTGCCTACAAGTCAGACCTCTGTATGCCACGCCATCCCTCTGGGGACCCAGAATCTCCAGGAGAGACTGACATGAGATCCACGGATCGAGCCATAGGTCCGTCTCCCCTCCCTCCCTCATCCTCCTCCGCATAGCCGTCCGAAGAACAGGACGGTTCCTCAGGATATGCTTGAAAGACACAGAGAAGTTGTTGTCAATTTCACATACCCAGAAGTTCCTGCCCCGTAGATACCGACTAGTCATCCAGGCCGACCATAGAGAATCACCCTGAAGGAACCTCCATGCCAGCTTGATCCCCGCCGCCTCCCTGACAGAAACAAGTGATCGCAGGCCCACACCTCCCTCCTTCCTGGGCCGACAGAGCTGCTCCCAAGAGATGGCATGAATCCCCCCATGCCAGATGAACTTGGCACATATGCCTTCAATCTTTCTGATAGTAGCCAAAGGGACCATAATCGATTGGAGCCAGAACAGAGCAATAGCAGAAATAACCGAGCGAACCAGCTCAATACGCCCTCCAAACGATAGGCCAGCCGCCTGCCAGCCCTCAACCCTCCTCTGTGCAAAATCCACCAGACTCTGACAGTCACGTTCCTTCGCGTAGTTGACGGAAAGGGGCACCCCCAGATATTTCACCGGGAGGTCCCCCTTTTCCACCCCAAGCTCCATGGCCCGCTCCTCCTTCAAAGTGCAAGAGTTGCTGAAGTAGACTTTGCTCTTGTCCCTGTTTAACCGAAGGCCCGAAAGCTGTCCGAACTCCTCCATCACTGCCGCAAGCTCCCTCATCCCTCGCATTGAAGGCCTCAACAAGACCAATAGGTCATCTGCATAAATGAGATGAGAGACCACCGGGGAGACCCTGCTGTATATCGGTACAATCCTCCCCCGATGCACCGCGATGTCCATCAAACAGGTGAAATACTCCATCACAAGGGTGAATAGGTAGGGGGAAAGCGGGTCCCCCTGCCGAAGCCCCCTGCTGCTGCCGAAGAACCCGTAAGGGATCCCCTGAATGAGGACCGAGAAAGTAGGAGAGGTGATGCACTCTCTGACTCTATCCACCCAAGTCTCGGAGAATCCCATCGCACCCATCAAATGACAAAGGAAGTCCCTGTTGACGGTGTCGTAGGCTTTCCTCAGGTCGAGCTTCACACAGGCCTTCATCCCTCCAGGCTTGTGGAACTCCCGAATCAGCTCATGAGCCAGCAGGCTATGCTCCGCAATAGACCGCCCCTTAATGAAGGCCGCCTGATTCCGAGACACCAGACCCTGCATAGCATCCTCCATCCTCCTGCACATAAGATGAGTAATTATTTTATACAAATAATTACAGCAAGCAATCGGTCGAAAGTCAGCAAGAGAAGTCGCCCCCTCCTTCTTGGGCACAAGCGTCAGGAAGGTGTGGTTCAGCTCCTTCAGGAGCTTGCCCGTATCAAAGAACTCCTGAACAGCCTCAAGGACCGGAACCTTTAGGATACCCCAATGGCGCTTGTAGAAACAACTGGAGAACCCGTCCGGCCCAGGAGCCTTGGAAGCATCAGCCTGCATCACAATCGCCTCCACCTCCGCCATCCGGATAGGAGCCATAAGCAGACTATTGCCGTACTCCGTAATCACCGTCTTCGTAATCAGCTGCGGGAAAACCGAGGGATAGTCCGTCTGATGATAGAGCTCAGAGTAGAACTGGACAGCCTCCTCCTGGATAGCAACCTGGTCGGTCACAAGACGCCCGTCCCTGCCAATCAGTCTCTGAATACGGTTCCGGTGCTGACGCGCCCGGATGACATCATAGAAGAATTTGGTGCAGCGATCCCCATCCTTGAGCCAGGAGCATTTGGCCCGTTGGGCCGCACTAATCTCCTGCTGAAGCCTCAAGGTGTTGACCTCTGCAGCCAACTTCTTCTCTCTAGCCGCCATCTCCCCACTCATCATGTCGCCCTGAAGCTCTGACTGCAGGTCTCTCAACTCCGTCTCCTTCTCCTGTAAGGAAGTCCGGGGAAGCGTCCTCACCCAGTCTCTGATGGCGCGTTTGGTTTTCTTCAGCCTGTGAACCATACAAAACTGGGCAGTGCCGACCGCCTCCTGGCCAAGATCTCCCGCCACAGTCTCCTCATAGCCAGCCGATAGGAACCAACTGTTGTCATACCGGAACGGACGGGCTCTCCATCTGGGACTCTCCACGAAGCGCACCAGGATCGGCGAGTGGTCACTAGTCCCCGCAGGGAGCCCCTCAGCCACAGAGGAGGGGAAAAGGCGGAACCAATCACTGTTCCCCAAAGCACGATCCAGCTGGCATGCCACCCTGCTCACCTCCGCCTTGTTGTGCCAAGTCCATATGTGCCCTATCCTCTCCAGATCCCTGAGCCCTGACTGGAGCAAGCAAGACTGAAAATCTGAGAGGATCTGGTCCGGGACCGGCCGCCCCCCCAACTTCTCTCCTCTGTATAGCGTAGCATTGAAGTCTCCCATAATAAGAAGCGGGAGGTGTCGATGCAGCGCTAGAGAACTCAGCCTGATGATGTCCTGCCACAAAGTCTCCCGACGTCTCCTGTCATTGTGCCCGTAGACGGCACCCAGAAGGAAACGGAACCCCCCCTTGTTGGTGAAGGAGATAGCCACCAGCTGGTCAGACATATAAACCTCCTCTCCCTCCCAACTAGCTCCATTCCATCTAACCCAGATCCTCGCCATATCACAGAGACCAAGGTTGTGAAGCTGGACCCAGTCCGTAGGAGTTCTACGGGACAGAGTTTTCGTCCCCCGATCTTAGTCTCTAGTAATATCGAGATTTCACACTGTTCCCTCCTCAGCACCTCACTAATCTCCCTCCATCTCCCCAGAGAACACCCCCCCCCCCCCCGGACATTCCAGGCAAGGGCCGACATCTAAACCGCGGGTGGGGTCCCCTGAACATCCTCTGAAGGGGCACCCGGGGAGAGTGCAACCTCCATATCTCTGGTATCCTCATCTCTATCCCCCTGAAGAAGGAGGGGCAGAGTAGGGGCCGCGGCCCCGTGTGGGTCCCCCTGTGGGGGAGGCTGTGCTAGAACTGCCACCCATTTAGGATTGACCTTCCACACTCTCTCCGTCCCACCCTGTCCGATGTCCTCACTATGCGCCTCCGTAGCCTGGCGCTTCCGACTGTACACCTGAAGTGCTAGCGCGTCTTTATCTCCCTGTCGCCTGTCCTCCTGCCCCATACTCCTGGTGGTCATGGTCCTCGTCTCCATATACTCAACCATCGCGCCAGTAAGATCCACCGTCGGAGACCCCTCATATTCCCCCGAGATGGGGGAAGTGTCTGCCTCCATCTCATCCTCCATCAAGCCCACCTGGTCCGCAACAGGTGGGTCATCAGCACCACCTGCCTCCTGCACTACCTCCTCCGTCACCACCTCAGAAGCTCCTCCACGTCTACAAGCACTCGGGAGATGCCCAAAGCAGACACATGCCGGACATCTTGGGGGAACCCACTCATACTCCACCGTCTGCATAGCGAACTGGCCAGAAGGGGTCCTGTACTTCAACTGCTCAGGCAGATCCAACTTAGCATCAATCTCCACAAAAACCCGTGCATACATCAATCTAGACCTGAAGGTGGTGGCCTCATCCGCCTTAATCGGCTTGCCAATGAGGCTGGCAAGTCTCATAAGAAGGGGGACACTCCAGAAGCGAACCGGGAACTCAGGAAACCGAACCCACACAGGCACCGCATTAAGCACCTCCTTCTCACACCTCAAGTCGGGAGTCCATTGCTTCAGAATAATCAGGCGGCCGTCAAATGTCCATGGCCCCCCCTGGAGTATCCGAGTCACATCTTCTGCCAACCCAAACTTCACGAAGTAGAACCCGTTCTCCTTGGAGAAGAACTCCATGCTCCCCTTCGGCCGCCAGACTCTGTCCGCATACCCTCGGATCTGCCCGTAGAAGGGCTCGCTCCCCAACACATATAGCACTAACGTGTTCTCCCAGAATGCCGTCACCTTCGCCACTTCGTCGGCCGGGAAGTCGGCGCATAGCTCACCCCCAATCTCCATAGGAGCAACATACTCCATCGATGCTGGCGTCTTGGCGACCCCCGCCTTGCAAGCATCTGCCCAGGATACAGGCCGCGGGCCCGGACTCCGAGGTGGAATCGTCGGGGTTGGCCGGCCACTAATGTTCACAGCAGTCCCTTTTCCCCCGATAACTGGGACAGCCGTCCCCGACGACCCCTTCGCACGAGGCCGCCACGCAATTTTGGCTTGTCCCTCCCGTTCCACCGAGTGAACCCGACCCATCGTTGAACCTGTTCTCCTGGCTATCCCCGCCCTCCTGTCCGATCCCTGCGTATAAGCTGTGCCTCTCCTAGCCTCAGGGATCTGCGATCGTTGCCCTCCTCCCCGCCTAACCCTCCGATTCTGGACCGTAGTCCAAGCCCCCCCCCCCCCTCATCCTCCAATCCCGACGATGTTCTTTGTGCGTTGAACACCATCGGAGAGCCCCCGGGGTTCACCACCGTCGAACGCCCATTCGAAACCGTGCCCGGAGGGAAGGCGACCGTCCGCACAACTCCCCGGCCACCCCCCCCCCCCCCCCCCCCCGCCTGGGGGGGGGTCGCCGGCCGCCACCCGCCCCCGGGGAATGGTCGCCGGACCTCCCCGGTCCTCCAGCGCTGCTCCAGCACCCGCACGTGGCTTAGCAGCAGCTGCTGCGCTCGCTGCCGGCGGCCGGCTGCCGCCGACCGCCTCCCTCCGGTCGCCACCGGCCGCCCCTGCCACCCCCTTGCCTTTCCCCCGGTCCGGGGGGCGGTTGGCCGCCTCCTTGTCCCGATTCGATGATGCCCTAGGTGCCCCTTCGACGCCGCCTTGGTCGCACGCGAGCGGCTCCATCAGAATTTTATATATATATATATATATATATATATATATATATATATATATATATATATATGAGGTAAATTATTCATGTTTGCTCCCACCGGGATGCGAACACCGTCCACTCGGGTCTTACATCTCGACTCTAGCCACTTGAGCTACCAAGTCTTGACCAATAATTATTCCATGATCACTCCCACTCGGAATCGAACCATCGCCCACTCGGGCCTTATGCTCCATACTAGCCACTTGAGCTAGAAGTCATTGGCATATTAAGTAACCCTATCGTACCCATACCGTGCATTTTTAGATATTGCCATACAGTTGTACCAGGTGCATACCTTACCCAGTACTTGTGTCCGTATATGTGCTTTGTAGATTCACTAGGTTGCATCCTTTAGTTACTGGCTAAGTTGCATAGACATGGACATTTATTTGGATAGATACAATAAGCACTTGAATAAGACATCCTCAGAAATTTTGTTGTATGGATATGATATGGATACCTCTAACCTAGACATGGGCAAGCCATATCCTACATGAGTAGTGAGGAAGTCTTATATCGAATGTATGTCAGATAGTATATGTGCAATATAGGTGGCGTTGAGTCCATTTTACACATCAACAACAACAAAACCTTTATCCCTAATATCTTGGGTCGGCTGTGTGAATCTTTTTCTTCTATTCGGCTCTGTCGAGGGCCATGCCCATTTTACACATGTTAATCAAATTATGTAATCTTTATATATTGTTCATCTCTTTAAGCCTGATAGAAAAAAAAATATATATATATATATATATATATATATATATATATATATGTTAACCTGTTTCTGGTGAGAGGTTGCTTCCTCCAATCCACAGTGAGCGGATAGTAAGATTGTGGAAAAGAGAAAAATAGTAGATCTATTTTTATAGAAAGATGATCTCGCTACTTTAGGGTTTCGCTTCGTGGACTTCCTCAAAATCTCTACAGTGAAATGATATAAAAGGAGTTGGAAGAATATAGGTACTGATAGCTCTAGGCCTGGGAACCTCTATATATTCAGTTATATAGATTATTCAAAATACCCTAACCTGTGTCAACTGAAACTACAGTTACCAATCATAGAAGATTCCAGTTTTAACGATCAGTTCAGCCTTATCAAACTCTTGATTGCACCTCCACACAACTAATCTAGAGTTTCAAACTTGATCAGTCCAAACTAAGTTCCACTGGATTGTGGAGGCTGGAGTTCTTGTTTTGAATATTCCAACGCATTTTGTGATTTCTTCCTCATTAACTATTTCTTATGTTTTTTTGTCCAACGCTTATCCCAAAGAATCTCTCTAACCTCAAACCTTCAACTAAGTCACAGATATTCATCACATATCACATATATCTATGATTGATGTTCTAAACTTTGTTCTCAGTTTTCTAAGTTTTTGTCTGTTCTTGAAAGATTGTTACAGTCAAAATAATTTTCCAGTTAACAAAACACCAGAATTAAGATATTCGAGTATGTGTGTTGGGTTCTTCCTTGCTAACTATTCTTGATAGTTTTTTGCCCTAGTTTTATCCAAAGTGAAAGAAGAACATTTCCTATACCTTTAATCAGATCAAATCGACGAGAGCATCCCAAACGACTACTTGCAGGAGATTCTGCGTGGGTTTCCAGTCGGCAATGATGGCAGGGATCCAAAACGCATGGGAGCCGAGGACGCTGATTTAAGTGACGATGCATTTCAGATATATGAACAAGACAGCGATGGAAATTACGATGATTAGGATAAATCTTGGTGCAACATGGGGTCATATCAAGTTTCGTCGTGTTAGGTCACTGTGTACAAGTTAATTTTGTGAGCTTCTCTCTGCTGAATCCAGATGAATGTATAGGTCTGTCTTGTTTTTCTCTCTTTTGTCCTTTTTAGTCTGTTTTTATTAAAAGAAAAAAAAAAACTGATTGTGCATTAATTATTTTTGTCGTCGGAGCATATTTCTTGTGCTACAAGCAACTCCTCTGTAGTTCTCTTCGGATGTAAATCGAGATCTGGGGAAAGAACTTCCCAGTAACTCATAAATGATTGGAAAACAAACTTGGACATGATAGCGTACAGTCTATGAGCAAAAGAGAAGTATGTAAAGAGAGAAGACTAAATGTGAATAGAACTATGAATAAAGTTGCCAAAGTTTCTTTCCTACTTTTTGTGGATATAGGCTTTAAATGACCATTGCCTATGAAACTCTTACTTTCTCGAATATGAGAAATTATTCAGTGAGCTGGGTTCATCACGAGTCTTGATTCTCCTCCATTTGATGGGGCTGCCGCTACATGCACTCACTCATCAAGTGGAGAATCAAGGTTCATGGTGAATACGGTTTACTAAATAATTTCTCATCGAATAGGTCATGAGCACGCCTTGACTTCTTTGGCAAGCGAAACGGGTTTGAACTTAAACATCTTCTTGAAAGGTTTGCCTTGGGCTCGAGTTCAACTCTGGTAAGAATCCGCCCTAAACAACCCGAGATTATACATGCAAATCTGGGTATGCTTGATCACAACAGTGACAAAGCCCATTGATTCATCTTTAAATTAGAATTATCATAAATTCGTGTCTCACTTATTTTGGATTAGTTAAGAAAATTTTGTCATTGTTGAAAAATAGTTTAAACTAAATTTTATTATAAATATAGTATAATTATAGTTTGCTATAGATATGTTTATATTTTAATTAAATTTTTTTTTTATAGATAGACTTGAGTAGTTACATAATATCAAGTAGTTAAGCTATTAATTAGAATTTTTTTATTATAAATTTTTAATTACCTGAGTAATACCTACGACTTAAGACCACTCATTGAAGCTGTTTTCAAGCTTCTTTGTAATACTAGAGATAGATTATAGAACCCATAAAATACAATAAATAAGAGATGTAATTGTTGTAACTCATATGTCTCTATACATTCATCTTCTTGTAACCTACATGACCTTTGGCCCTTCATTTCTTCATAACCCCCAACCTCTCTCCCTATATAAAGAGAGGTTAGAATAGCTTGTAAATGTACACTTGAGTGGTGCTGATAACGTGTTGTAAGGCAAAAGCTCAAACACTATACTTCTAAACAATCGTGTACTCTTTTGTCCTTCGATCAGCGGTTTTTTCCACTGGGTTTTCCCTGACAAGGTTTTGACGAGGCACCTTTGCAATGGTTAGTTTACCCCCATCACACTGACCTGTGTGTACTCTTTTGTCCTTCGACCAAAGTTTTTTCCCACTGGGTTTTATTTGGCAAGGTTTTGACGAGGCACAAGTAGATGGTCAAAATTGTAAGATACAAGCTACAGACAGACGAAGAAACTCAGAGGTGTTTACAAGCAGAATTTCTGGAGAGCCAAGGGGGAGTGTTGTAACTCATATGTCTCTACACATTCATCTTCTTGTAACCTACATGACCTTTGGCCCTTCATTTCTTCATAACCCCCAACCTCTCTCCCTATATAAAGAGAGGTTAGAATAGCTTGTAAATGTACACTTGAGTGGTTGATAATATACGAGAAAGCTTCGTCTCCGTGTGTTTGAGCTTTTGCCTTACAACAGTAATAATGATTAATTGTGTAAATTATCAATTTGTACTTTTTATAACTTTTGATAGGCCCATCCACGGGTATCTACAATCAGGTAGTGATAATCTTATGCACTCGTGCACGGAATATAAAATCTTTGACACGATTTGAACTTTTAAAAATATTGGTTTACTAACCAACATAATAATTTCAATTAGAGGTGCAACTTGGGTGGGCTAAACTCGAGCCCGTTAGGAAAAGTTGGATTTGGGTTGACGAAATTCGGATTCGGACTCGGATTTGGGTTAAAATATTTGAAGCCGATCAAAAATCGGATTGGGCTAGAGTTCATGTGTTGGGTTATCCCAAGAACCTGAAATAGGAGGATGCTTGGGGATACAAAATGTCGCGAAATTATTGAAACTACCGAGACGAATCTCCCAGAAGAACAACAACAGGACGAGAGGAGCAATCCACCGAGCCAGCAGACTAACAATGATAGCTCTATGAGGATGGACCATGATACTATCATGGACGAGGGAGAGAGGGCGTGCGGGGCCAACCCTAATCCAGCGGGGATCTCCACCTCCGTCTTGGACAAACGGTCTGGCCCAGACGAACCGGCCAAGGAGGACGTGCCTGAGGAACCGAATCCGTCACAGGCCTTGGTGATTTTCAACAAACCTACCAATAATAATCATGGTGGCACCAACAACGGGATGAACCACAAAGACTGAGTCAAGAAATCAACGAAGACACAGGAGGAAGTACCGCGCCTCGAAGCGTCCGGCCACAAGCCATGAACATGTGGAAACAAACCGGCAAGAGGAGTACCAAAGTACCAAACCCGACGAGCCGCCTGATGCGGATCTGTCCACCGCCAATCCCAAATGGGTGGCCCATGTTCGAGACGTACAGGAGTTGGCTGCCGCCACTTCGGGACGTAAACTTGCCTCCTCATTCAGTGAAGCTTCCCCGACCCACCCGCGGAAAGCTCGGGAAATAAGGGTGCCAACCCCTCATCATAAATGACGATCATCTCGTGGAATGTGCGTGGAGCAAATTCCATAGGAAGATGGCACGAGATCCAGGAAGTAACAGGAGACACAAGTGTACCATAGTCATGTTGCAAGAAAGTAAAATAAAGACGGTGCCAAGCTCACGAGACGTATTCCGCATCATTGGGAGACTGCTCACAACCTTTCGGAGTGCGGGGTGGCCCGTATCTGGACAATGTGGGACTCACGCGTGTGGACGGGCCAGGTAAAATATACCTCTGAGCAATTAATTGTACTTGTTTTCACTAACAAAGGAGGATTGCAGATCGCGGTTGGGGCAGTGTATGGTCATAATGACCGCAGAAGGAGGAAACAGTTATGGTTGGACATTATCCAGGCTGCGACAAATTTGGCGAATCTTACGCCTCTGCTCCTATGCGGGAGACTTCAACGCCATGTTAGAACCTGAAGAGAAGCAGGGAGGACGCCAGGTGCCAATGGAGATACTTGCGGACTTCAAAAATTGCCTACTAAGTTCTGGCCTTCATTGTGTCTCCACGACGGGTCATCGCTGGACATGGAATAATAGCTCGTCTACGAACCGGATCGTGTGTCAACTGGACAGAGCTCTCTGCAACAGTCACTGGCTGGACAAATTCCCCGACAGCAAGGCAGATGGGCTGGCTAGCGGCACGAGCGATCACTCTTCGATCCTCATCCGCCTACATCAGCAATCCTCTCCTCCTAGAAGGCCGTTCCGGTTCTGTAACTCATGGCCGGCCCAACCCGGTTATGAGGAAGCGGTTCAGAGGGGTCTCCAGCCGAGTATTATAGGAACTGCACAATTTTGCTTCGTCCAAAAGTTGAAGAAGATAAAGGCTGAGTTAAAAGCTTGGCACAGGAGCAAACCCCTCCGCCCTTTGGAGCACGTGGAAGAAGAGTTGAAAGCAATACAGTTGGCGCTGCAAAGCAATCCCATGGATGAATCCAATGCAGGGAGAGAAATCGAACTCTAAAACGAAGTTCGTCACCTCCGCCATCTCGAGGGGATTAGACTACAACAACTTGCCAAGTGCCAATGGCTTAAGGAAGGCAATCGCTGCACTAAATTCTTTCATACCACTGTTCGCGCCAGACAACACTCCAATGCGATCTCATCTCTGATCGATGCCAATGGCCAACAAATCAGTGAGGGCGGAGCGATTGTAAGGGAGGCAGTAGAATACTATCAAACGCTCTTTAATCAATCTGATTATAGGAAGGAGTTCCCTGAACTTCTATGCAAGCGCATAGTGACGGAGGCGGGTAATGCCATTCTGGAAAGACGGGTCACTATGGAGGAAATAGATGCTATCATCAAGGAAGCTGATCCTAACAAAGCGCCGGGTCCGATGGATTTAATGCGGCATTCTACAAGAAGCATTGGAAACAACTGAATAGTCATATTCTACATATTGTGGATGATTTTTTTCGGACATGTAGATTACTGACAGAACTTAACCATACTTTTCTCTGCCTGATTCCGAAAAAGGAGGGAGCTTCTACTCTCGGTGAATTCAGGCCCATAGCTTGCTGCAATTTTCTTTATAAAATCATTACTCAGGTCATGTGCCGAAGAATGCAAGGCATCATGCAAGGTCTTATTTCTGAGAATCAGACGGCTTTCATTAGAGGGCGGTCTATAGCTGAGAATTGTCTTATGGCACACGAAATGGTTCGGGACTTTAACAAACCCGGGGGCAAGAAGAGCTGCCTCAAACTCGACCTGAGGGAAGCATATGATATGGTAAATAGGGACTTCCTGTGTGCCGTCTTACGCAGCATGGGTTTCGCGAGCTGGTGGGTTGACAGAATCAGGACGTGTATTACGTCGCCGACCTTCTCCATTCTATCAAAGGTCAGCCACATGGTTATTTCGGGAGCAATCGGGGGATTCGTCAAGGCGACCCTTATCTCCATATTATTTACGGTTGTTATGGAATATTACACGTGCATGATGGACTTGGCAGTTTATCGGAGAGATATTACTTCGCTCTACAGACGGGTTGAGCCGACTATCTCTCATCTCATATATGCGGACGATCTTCTGGTCTTCATTGAGCCGAATGAGAGGGGCATCATGGCGTTGACCAAGCTTCTAGATGAGTTCGGCGGCTTGTCCGGGCTCTGTTTAAATAGAGATAAAAGCTGTATCTATTTCAACAGAGATTGTCCATCTCAGGAGCAGTGGGCCGAAAAATTGGCTATAGAATGAGGCGAGCTACCTGTCCGATATTTGGGACTACCGCTCACTATTAATTATGTGCGACATTCGGATTGCTCAGGGCTGATTCACTATGTTCAAAAGCGATTGGAAGGGTGGCAGTCACAAATTCTGTCGTTCGGGGGCAGAATTGAACTTGTCCGAGCTACTATCACGGCCATTACTGCTTACTGGCTGCAAGCGCTATATGTGCCTACTAATACCATACAGCAAATAGAACGATTGTGTGCCGACTTTTTTGGAGAGGAGGGTTCCCACTATTTCTTGGGAAAAACTTTGCCGACCCAAGGAGGAAGGCGGAGTTGGATTGCAGAGTTTACGGGTGCTGCGGGAGGTTGCCTCGATTAAACTTGCTTGGCGCTTTCTGGTTGGGCAATACAACTGGGCCACGTGGACGCGGAATAGATACCTAAAATCGAGGAATTTCTGGATCCAAGAGGTGGATAATAATTTTTCGGTTACTTTCAAAAATATTCTTCGACTGAGACCTACACTGAAGCGTCTCATCTACCGGGTCATTCATGACGGGCGGGATACTAGCTTATGGATGGATCCTTGGATGGATCACCATAGCATAGTGGATATGCTAGGATGGCCGGTCTACGAACTCGCTGGTAGCGAGGAGAAGCTGGCAGTACTCATCCGTGATGGTGTGTGGCACACCAGCGCCAGGCAGGTGGGGAGGTGGCTTAATACTGAAATCAGGAGGATTCCGCTGGATCCAGCGGCACCCTGTGACCGCTGGAGTTGGGAAGGAACACCGTCGGGCGAGTTCAGTGCCCGGTTGGTGTATGAGCAGCTGAGACGCGATATGAGCAAGTCCCCTGGTCGGAGGTGGTCTGGACCAAGGGAGCGGCTCTCAAAATGCAATTGTGCCTCTATAAGGCCATTCGGGATCGCCTCCTTACTAGAGAGAGATTGGTTCGGTTCAACATCCCTCTTACAAACTCTCGTTGCGTGTTTTGCGACCGAGAGACTGAATCGCGAGACCACGTCTTCTTCATATGTGGATTATCGAGTGTTATTTGGCAACATTGCAGGGTCCAACTTGGCATCCCAGCCACTACAAGTCTTGGCCTACAGGCCATATTCGATGAGATCAATGCATTGAAGACCAGAAGCCAACCACAATACAGAAGAGCCCGACTTAGATTACTTGCTGCTGTAGTGCCCCGTCCCGCAAAGTCAGTCGGAGATCGAAACGCCGACGGCGTTGGAACTTAGCCTTGCATCGGCTGTTCGAAGGCTCGCTCGTCCGAGGCGACTCCTCGCACAGGTGGGGGAGTTTCGGTGAACTTGCTTCATCCTAGCCTTCACTTTATAACTCGTAATATTTTCAACTTGCACTGGTAGGCTAATCTAAAAGCTACGCACCAACATAGCTAAGGGAATAATCCCGTCGGGTCGGAATGTCCTAGAACATAGAAAATGGTCCCACGGTATACATAGAAGTCGGCTCAGCATGCTTTAAAATGACACTCGATCCTTCGATCCCGTGGCTTGGGAGAAGGAAGTTGGCCTAAGTTTCTAAATTGTCCCGACACTTGAAATAGCCTAAGTCTTAGGCGTCGCCTACGTAATTGCTTGCTAAAGCAGGCACAGTCCCGTTGTGCAAGGCTTGGCGTAGCCTTCGCATGTCCCGTTGGTCCCGTCGATTCGTCCCGACACTCGAATTTGCCTAAGTCATAGGCGTCGCCCGCATGAATGCTTAACCAAGCATGCACTGTCCCGTCGACTTGTCACGATACTTGAAAAAGCCTAAGTCCTAGGCGTCGCCCGCACGAATGCTTAACAAAGCATGCACGGTCTTGTCCCGCAAGGCTTGGCATAGCCTTCGCACGTCCCGCAAGTTAAGTCATCTTTGTACGGCTTGTTGGCTTAAGTCTAGGCACCCGAGAACTTGGTTGTTAAGTCGACCCCGTGCCTAGCACGTTCCCTCGATGCGTAGCTCGGCGTAGCCTTCGCTCGTCGAGTCATTGCCCGTACAAGTCAACAAGAGTTACTCTAGGCTAACGAAGCCATTCCTAGCGCTGTCCCGCTCTAGCTGCGGTTGTCAAGTCAAGTAGTCCCTTGAGAATAAGGCTCGTCGTATAAAGTATATGACTTGAGCGTTAGCGTCGCCTAGAGAATCATGTCTGTCTAAGGCACGAGCCACGGCCGAATACTTTTAAGCATGCCGGTCCCGTCCGGTCATGTCCTGCTTGAATACTTGAATAAGCATGCCGGTCCTGCCCGGTCATGTCCTGCCTGAATACTTGAATAAGCATGCCGGTCCTGCCCGGTCATGTCCTGCCTGAATTCTTGATAAGTCCCGCACTTGGGAGTCTCGTAAGTCTTGATAGAAAGAGGAAAAGCATGTTCATGTTAAGGAAAGACTGGCAGATCGAGTTTAGACTTGCATGGTCATGGACAACTTGTCGACAAGGTGTAGTCTTCTCGGATGATCTCCTCCGGGGCACCGGGATCATCCGTCCGGGAGAAGCAAGTGTGGCTCAACGTAGGATGCTGGATGACCGCATGGGAGAGTTCCACCCCACCGGGCTAGCTTCCCGTGTTGGTACAGGTGGATATCCCACGAGCCATGTCCAAGATAGCTTGAAATTGCTAGTGACCTCCTCATGTAGATGAGTCGGCAGATAGCGGCGACTCTGCGTGTATGCCTTTGGATTGAGTCTAGAACTTGAATGCTTGTCTAGTCGGTAAACGAATGTCTGGGCCTAAGACTGGGCTGCAGCATAGGCACCGTGCTTAGCACGATAGATGGCATCGGGATATTCATGAAGTCGAGATTGTATTTGACAAGTCTTGTCTAAGTTAGCAAACGACTCTAACAGGATGGCCGCAAGGCGGTAGCATGGATAAGTCTGGATAGCGAGGCACGGCCTCAGTCTTGAATGTGCAAACTAGTCTAAGTAAAGTCTAAGGCACGACCTGCACGAGTCGTCTCGTTGCCGTCCCTTGGCACTTGAATCGTTAGCACAAGAATTGGTCTAGTGGCGCTTGAGTTTAATCAAAGGGTCCTGGCACGGCCGAGTTCACGTGAATTGCCCCTCGACAAAGCACAGTCTTGAACAAGTCTAAGTTTGGAATAGAATGTGGCACGACCCTGCCGTCCCGCCTTGAAGTCTGGTCAAGTACCTAAGCGATGAGGCACTGCCTCGATCGAAACACACGCTGGTATTGAAGCACGACCATGTCGTTGCACGTCGAGACGTCAAGTCTTAAAATGCATCCTAAGGCAAGACTAGGAAGACAATCGAAAGGGACTTAAGCTGCACAAAAGTAAATGAACGTGTCGGTTATGTATGGGTGGGCGAGAAGCTCACTCCACCAGTACAGTGGTACTGACACCCACACAGTGTTTCATGTGCAGGCACAGGTAGAAGCTCGTGGCGCGGAGCTCGCTTGGATGCGTCGAGGCACGGAGTTCCTTGGCAAGTCGAAGCGTGCGATCGCGTGATCTGAAGACTTATACAGGGCATAATGTATGGACATCGCCTTCCGAAGCTTCCGCTGGATTCAAGTATTGTATCGAGAGATGAGAGAGAGCAGAGTGACTTGTAAATGAGTGAAAAGTGAGCCTGAGAGACTTGTAATTGGCCTTGCGCCCATAAATGTAATCCTGTATTCAATATCAATAAGAGATTCTTTTGAGTTACTTGTTCATATATGTTCTTCTTTAAATTTTCGCTGCAATGATTCAATGTTTCTGCTTGGGACTTCTGTACGACGACCCCGTCGCCGTCGATGAAATCGGCCGTTATGGAACTGCCTTGCACGAGCGCAATCTAGGCTCGTGCGGCATCACGCCTTAGCGAGGACGATCGCTCCTCCTACGGGAGCGGGGCGTGACATAAGGTATCAGAGCACGGCTTACGTCCTTGGACTTCAAATCGAATTATCAGTTTTGAAAGCTCGTCGTTGATAATGAAGTACGCGCTCTCTCGATTGTCCCTCGGCATGTCCATACAATAAGTCTAAATATTTTCGAAAGCTCGTACAAGCGTTCAACCAAACGCATCGATAGGCAATGGCCTTTGTGCCGAACGGTGTTAACTTGTCTTGAATGAAAACGTATGCTAAAGTTAACAAGTTGCACGTGTGCCCGAATAGTCCTGCGTCGACCTTAAAAGTCGTTCATGCCTAACTAGTCCAACGTTGACCTTAGCATGTGAGCATGCAAACTCGAATAAAAGTCCGTACGGGATAGCCATGCGCACGGCCTTTTGGCTAAGTTGTCGCGTATCGCGCACCTCGACTTTTGGTGCAAACGAGTGCGAGCGATACCAAGTACCGCTCGGTCGGGAACGAGCTACACTTAGAGTGTCTATCGATAGGAATGCTATCGAGTTAACGCTTAAGCGTACACGGAGGATTAACTTGGGTTTTGAGGAAATAGTGCGAACAACTTAGCGTCGATGACGCGTAAGCGATTACGCTAGGGATTCGTCGAACGAATCCGAAGGATCTTAGCGAATGACGCGAACATGATTGTAGGCTAGATCGTATGGCTCGAATCCGAGTGGTGTATGGATTTTCTTGGAAATCATTCGAGCAAATATTGAGGATTACGAGTATGTCGGCGAGGCGATGCGATCGCGCAAAGCCTTAGAACGCGTCACGCTTAGTCGGTCGTGACTTCGAATGTCCCGAACGAGCATCTCGTTCGGACAACTTGCGAATAGGCAACGCGTATTGGAAAAAAATGATTCGAATCGATGAATGAAAATGAATGGTCTTTGATCGAGGAAACTTAGAGGATCGCGCGTACGATATCGGATTGATGCAAATGAAATGTGACTTGAGTTTCGAACAATGATCTTGAAACGAGCTTGAGGAATAACGATCGTGCAAATGTCATTGTTCCGATAAATTCTATACTCGGGAAATTGAAACGTGTCGAGGAAATGATAAACTTGGCTCGAGGATTTTCTAGTTGAATGAATGACGGTCGGACTATCGAAATTGATTGGATGAAAATGAAATGCTTGGATTTACTTCGTCGAAACAACTTCGACATTCTTGTCTTATGCGAGCGCAACTCCAGCCTCGCACATGCGTCGCGCCGATTTGAGACGATCACTCCGCGTGAGCGCTGGTATGGTGATTCATACAGCGGGGGTGATTGACCTAGCTTGGCGTGATAATTTGTATGCTTCGACTTGTGGTTTGACGCGAAGGTGACTCGAAAATGAATTGTTGTTTGAAGAACCGAATTTGAGGATTGCGTAGGTCCAATCCGCGTATCGAAAATGAGTTAGTCTAAACTCAAACAAGAGTTACGCCCCGATGAGAATGATTATTCTGCGAGTGCGTTGCGTGGTGATTCACGAACCACCGTGGATAATCGGACTCGCGTGAGATTGGGGCGCAACGTATTGTCGAGCTAGATGACCTCGTGATCGAATGCACGAATTGGTTAGAGTTGGTGATTTGGATAAAATCGAATATGTGCAACGCATGCATTGATGCGAATAGGTGATCGTGCTCGATGTTTAGAAATCTGAGTGACGCGAGCTTGGGTAGAAAATCCCGTACTACCGACTATGGTTTGACCCTAGGATTGGGGTCAGTATTGGCATTATTGTTGGGGAACTATGATTCCAATCCTGACATTGACTTAGCCTCAAAGATTGGCCTAGCGGTTAGGCAACGCCCTTTAGTGTTAGCAATCGAAAGGATTGATCTTGAGGATTGGTTGATGGATGGCATGAATCACGATATAGGAAACCCTGCTCACGAGACTCGGCTGACATGCATATATTCAGGGACGCCTGGGTATGTGCACGATGCGACTCGAGAGAGAATGACAAATTCTCTATCATGCGGCTTGGCTGAATGCATGTATTTTGGGGACGCTTGGAATGCGTGCATGATCCAGCCAAGTGATACAATGAGTTCAAGCAAGACTTGAAAATGGGAGTGTGTCGAGATTGAAATCATGTTAACGAAAAGAGATATAGTGAGCGTGCTCGGACTCAAGGAAATGCGTAGGCGTAGCTCGACGTAGCGTGTCTAGGCTCGATTAAGTCTTGGCCATAGAAATGGTAGGATGGCTTGCCCTCAGGAAAGTCTCGAGGACGAGACTTGTTCTGAGTGGTGTATGTTGTAGTGCCCCGTCCCGCAAAGTCATCGAGAGAAACGAAACCGACGCGTTGGAACTTAGCCTTGCAACGGCTGCTCGAAGGCTCGCTCGTCGGCGACTCCTCGCACAGGTGGGGGAGTTTCGGTGAACTTGCTTCATCTAGCCTTAATAACTAATGTTTTCAACTTGCACTGGTAGGCTAATCTAAAAGCTACGCACCAACATAGCTAAGGGAATAATCCCGTCGGGTCGGAATGTCCTAGAACATGGAAAATGGTCCCACGGTATACATAGAAGTCGGCTCAGCGTGCTTTAAAATGACACTCGATCCTTCGATCCCGTGGCTTGGGAGAAGGAAGTTGGCCTAAGTTTCTAAATTGTCCCGACACTTGAAATAGCCTAAGTCTTAGGCGTCGCCTACGTAATTGCTTGCTAAAGCAGGCACGGTCCCGTTGTGCAAGGCTTGGCGTAGCCTTCGCATGTCCCGTTGGTCCCGTCGATTCGTCCCGACACTCGAATTTGCCTAAGTCATAGGCGTCGCCCGCATGAATGCTTAACCAAGCATGCACTGTCCCGTCGACTTGTCACGATACTTGAAAAAGCCTAAGTCCTAGGCGTCGCCCGCACGAATGCTTAACAAAGCATGCACGGTCTTGTCCCGCAAGGCTTGGCATAGCCTTCGCACGTCCCGCAAGTTAAGCATCTTTGTACGGCTTGTTGGCTTAAGTCTAGGCACCCGAGAACTTGGTTGTTAAGTCGACCCGTGCCTAGCACGTTCCCTCGATGCGTAGCTCGGCGTAGCCTTCGCTCGTCGAGTCATTGCCCGTACAAGTCAACAAGAGTTACTCTAGGCTAACGAAGCCATTCCTAGCGCTGTCCCGCTCTAGCTGCGGTTGTCAAGTCAAGTAGTCCCTTGAGAATAAGGCTCGTCGTATAAAGTATATGACTTGAGCGTTAGCGTCGCCTAGAGAATCATGTCTGTCTAAGGCACGAGCCACGGCCGAATACTTTTTAAGCATGCCGGTCCCGTCCGGTCATGTCCTGCTTGAATACTTGAATAAGCATGCCGGTCCTGCCCGGTCATGTCCTGCCTGAATACTTGAATAAGCATGCCGGTCCTGCCCGGTCATGTCCTGCCTGAATTCTTGATAAGTCCCGCACTTGGGAGTCTCGTAAGTCTTGATAGAAAGAAGGAAAAGCATGTTCATGTTAAGAAAGACTGGCAGATCGAGTTTAGACTTGCATGGTCATGGACAACTTGTCGACAAGGTGTAGTCTTCTCGGATGATCTCCTCCGGGGCACCGGGATCATCCGCCCGGAAGAAGCAAGTGTGGCTCAACGTAGGATGCTGGATGACCGCATGGGAGAGTTCCACCCCACCGGGCTAGCTCCCGTGTTGGTACAGGTGGATATCCCACGAGCCATGTCCAAGATAGCTTGAAATTGCTAGTGACCTCCTCATGTAGATGAGTCGGCAGATAGCGGCGACTCCGCGTGTATGCCTTTGGATTGAGTCTAGAACTTGAATGCTTGTCTAGTCGGTAAACGAATGTCTGGGCCTAAGACTGGGCTGCAGCATAGGCACCGTGCTTAGCACGATAGATGGCATCGGGATATTCATGAAGTCGAGATTGTATTTGACAAGTCTTGTCTAAGTTAGCAAACGACTCTAACAGGATGGCCGCAAGGCGGTAGCATGGATAAGTCTGGATAGCGAGGCACGGCCTCAGTCTTGAATGTGCAAACTAGTCTAAGTAAAGTCTAAGGCACGACCTGCACGAGTCGTCCCGTTGCCGTCCCTTGGCACTTGAATCGTTAGCACAAGAATTGGTCTAGTGGCGCTTGAGTTTAATCAAAGGGTCCTGGCACGGTCGAGTTCACGTGAATTGCCCCTCGACAAAGCACAGTCTTGAACAAGTCTAAGTTTGGAATAGAATGTGGCACGACCCTGCCGTCCCGTCTTGAAGTCTGGTCAAGTACCTAAGCGATGAGGCACTGCCTCGATCGAAACACACGCTGGTATTGAAGCACGACCATGTCGTTGCACGTCGAGACGTCAAGTCTTAAAATGCATCCTAAGGCAAGACTAGGAAGACAATCGAAAGGGACTTAAGCTGCACAAAAGTAAATGAACGTGTCGGTTATGTATGGGTGGGCGAGAAGCTCACTCCACCAGTACAGTGGTACTGACACCCACACAGTGTTTCATGTGCAGGCACAGGTAGAAGCTCGTGGCGCGGAGCTCGCTTGGATGCGTCGAGGCACGGAGTTCCTTGGCAAGTCGAAGCGTGCGATCGCGTGATCTGAAGACTTATACATGACATAATGTATGGACATCGCCTTCCGAAGCTTCCGCTGGATTCAAGCATTGTATCGAGAGATGAGAGAGAGCAAAGTGACTTGTAAATGAGTGAAAAGTGAGCCTGAGAGACTTGTAATTGGCCTTGCGCCCATAAATGTAATCCTGTATTCAATATCAATAAAGAGATTCTTTTGAGTTACTTGTGTTCATATATGTTCTTCTTTAAATTTTCGCTGCAATGATTCAATGTTTCTGCTTGGAACTTCTGTGCGACGACCCCGTCGCCGCTGATGAAATCGGCCGTTATGGAACTGCCTTGCACGAGCGCAATCTAGGCTCGTGCGGCATCACGCCTTAGCGAGGACGATCGCTCCTACGGGAGCGGGGCGTGACAGCTGCAGTCTGGCATGTTTGGCGTGAACGGAACATGAGAATCTTTGAAGGAAAATCAACTTCCATTGGTGGTATCCTATGTAGCATTGAGCATGACCTCAGCTGCCTAGTCGGATAGCTGTTTGATGTAGCACTTACGAGCCTACAGGGTGTGATGTACTCCCAAGTTTTTTCTCAATAAAAATACCATTTCTTCAAATATATATATATAAAATATATATATATAATATATATAATATAATATATTAATAATATATATATATATATATATATATATAATATATATATATATACTTCTTAAATAAAAAGTTTAAATTCTAAATTTCCACTTAAACTTAACTTCAACTTCTTATCCTAAATCTTATTTCAGTTTGTATTTTGTAATGATCAACTCATGAATGCTATCTGCTTATGTGTTTAATATTACTTTTGTCTAAAATTATTTCAAATATTATATCAGAGCCCGATAAACCCCATAGATCCGACCCAATCCGAGTTCACCCGAGCCAAACCCGATCCTCCAGACTTGGTATTGGACTTCATATGTTGAAACAGAGATCGGACCGGACTTGGGCTCGGACTAGACATATGATTCATCGGGTTGAGCTTGGGTTAACCTCAAGTCTGACTCAACCCGTCCGAGTTACACCCTTAATTTCAATCCTACTTAATTGTGTGAAACATTATTATTTATATAGAATTCCAAAGAAATTGACAACATTTTTTTCTTCTAAAAAGGAGATCGATATCTAAAGCTAAATCGATTTAATGGTCGAAATCGATGATTCCAATTTTCTTTACAAACCAAAACTTGTGTGGTTTTTCACTATTCCACTCAAAAGTTATTAAAAAAAAAGAACTCTAAACCGAAACAATTGTTTCAACCCACGTAACCCAACTTCCTAATGTGAAAATTTAACTTTAAAAAAAAAACCGGTTCTCTTCTTCTCCCCTCCCCCTCTACCCCAACACTTTCTGATTCTCCAGCAAATAGAAATGGAGATCAGATCTGACCCATAGAAACCCTAAATTTTTTCAAAAAAGTCCACAAATAGAGTGGATCGAGAGGAGGAGGAAGAAGGAGACCAATGGCTGGCGCTGTGTCGGCGCTGTTCCTCCTCGACATCAAGGGCCGCGTCCTCGTCTGGCGCGACTACCGCGGCGACGTCTCCGCCGCCCAGGCCGAGAAGTTTTTCACCAAGCTCATCGAAAAAGAGGTACTCTTTCTTCGACAATTCGAGCAGAAAAAGTGAATCTATTTTCCCTCCAGATCTGAGAATTTAGGGTTTTGGCGGGTGGAGCAGGGAGATCCGGAGTCCCACGACCCCGTCGTCCACAGCAGCGGCGTCAGCTACATGTTCATCCAGCACAACAACGTCTTCCTCATGACCGCCTCCCGCCAGAACTGCAACTCCGCCAGCATCCTCCTCTTCCTCCACCGCGTCGTCGACGTGAGTCCCCCACTTATTTCCCTCGTCCAAGGTCTCGACTTCTTCCATAATTTATGTGTTCTGACGACGCGGTGTCTGAAATTTCAGGTCTTTAAGCATTACTTCGAGGAGCTGGAGGAGGAGTCTTTGCGGGACAACTTTGTCGTCGTGGTAAGTTGAGTTGAATTGTTGTCGATGTTCCGTTTCGGAATGGAAAGTTACTGACTTTGTTGGTAATTTTGGGGCGCAGTATGAGTTGCTGGACGAGATGATGGATTTCGGGTACCCACAGTTCACCGAGGCGAAGATCCTCAGCGAGTTCATAAAGACGGATGCGTACAGAATGGAGGTAACACAGAGGCCCCCAATGGCTGTGACTAACGCCGTGTCATGGCGGAGTGAGGGGATACGGTACAAGAAAAATGAAGTAGGTTGTTTTGGGGATTTGGGTTCCAGTTGATCTTCCTAATTGGGGTTTTTTGTCAGTGATCTTGTTGTGAATTGTGTGGTGTTCTTGTTTAAACAGGTGTTCTTGGACGTGGTTGAGAGTGTTAATATTCTCGTCAACAGCAATGGACAGATTATACGCTCAGAAGTTGTTGGAGCGCTGAAAATGAGGACTTATTTGAGGTCACCCATCTAGCTGTTTTACCTCTTTCTAGAAGTTGTTTATTTTCGTGATATGTTATTTTATCTCTTCCACTATATGACATGTTACAAGTCTCTTCATTTTATTATCGAAAGAAAGTCATGCTTCTAAATATGTAACTTAATGCTATCGTTAACTACTGATCAAGTTTAGTCCGCAAGGTAAGTGCTAGAAGAAAAAAATGGCATGATCTGTTCCCCTGGCCTAAACTGCCTCAACAATAGATTAGCAATTTCTTTTGTAAGGCATAACATATCAGGGGAAATGATAAACGACTTCTTGTAGTTAAGTCGGACACAACATCTAGTCTCTAAGTCATTCCAAAATGGTGGTTTTGGCAGTTTTCGCTCCTTCACACCTGATGATTGTATTGTTTATATAAGTACGCCTGATCTCAGTTTCACTTTGGTTTGATTGCCATAATTCAAGAAAACTTTATCTTGAGTCTTGACAATTGAAACATAAGCCAAAGGGAACTGTAGGTCCAAACTGCAAACATGGACTGAACTGAGCCACCTATCTAGAAGTGAGGCCTATGAATCTGAAATCAACCATCTGCTCTAACTCAAGCCTCCAGTATAAGGACCGGAGATAATCTATGGCCCCTTAACATTCTCCCATTAGCTCAAAGATATTAGGTGTACTGTAAGATCGAAAGCACATTTATGCCCTTTGTACTTCATACCAGTAGAAAACATATTCCACTTTTTGATGCGGTCAACCTTTTCTTTACTAATAGGGTCATCCTCCACTTTCTCAAACTACAAGTTCCTCTGTATAATTCCTTTTCTTACCATTTTCCTCTTGCATGGACGGAACACAGTTTGCTTAGGCAATTCCTTCTTTGCTGATTACATCCCTATGCTTCCAGCAAGTATCCGTGTGCACGACCCAAAGATGCTATAAATGGTCCACCAGATGATATGATAGGTTTCGATGATCAAATCATGGGCGGGTCTATGAAAGGAAGATATGTGTTTAATGCTGATACATTTACTTCCATTTAGAAAGTAACATGGTGAGTTCTATGGACACTCAACTTCGAGCATTATCATGTCCTATGATTGATGCACAAAGCCTCGGTATACATCAGTATCAATTATACCTTTGTATTTAGGGATATCAAGACGAGTCCCTTTGCTTTCTTAAATTAAAATAGGTAAAGGTTGATGGTTATTTCTTTAGCATGGTATTTAATGATTGGGTAGTGGACGTGGTAGATAAGATAAAGATGTATGGATACATGGAGGACATAATTTCTGGAAGGTTGTTTGTGATGGAGAGTGGTGATAGTTGTAGGGATGGCGACGGTCATAGGCTTCACGAAAGTGGGATGAGCAGCTAATGTCAATTATCCAGATGCGTTGGTGGAAGTTTCAAACGACAAGGGAACTGAGTCTGGCTACTATCGGACCGGTTTGAACTTTTGTGTAGTATCAAGTGAAGCCAGGGAAACGGACTCTACTGGTGATTTGCATAAGTCCAAGTGGCTTCCTTCTGGGACTTCCTGGGTTCTGTCAGGCAATCAATAGTTGAGAAGGTCATCTGTGCAGGCATAAGATCCACTGACAAATAAGAGGCAGACCTCTTCGAACAATTTTAGTTAACAAAGTGGAAGGCACTATTACATTAATATCAGAACTCCCAAATTGAATCCAGAACAAACTCTTATTATTTTTAATTGAAGCTCATGTAAGGTATATTTTAACTTAAATAAATTCATGATTGCCCCCAACTTTAAGGGGTTTTAACAAATCCCTAATAAAACTATTGGAAAGACCAAGGTCAAACCCCAAACTTAAAACCCTTGCTACCAAATTCCATATCATCAAATACATCAACTTGACAATAATAAATTTTCTTTTGATGTTCTCTCTTTTTTACACGTTATCTTGAACACCTTGGGCAACAATTGGTTCATACTTCATAGCCTGGTAGGTTTCCCACATTACTTATCTCTGGTGGAGTCTTTCAGGTAACCGTTCCCAATTTCTAACGGAAACTTGTGGGCTATTTGATGTGTTTGGTTCATATTCTATTATCAAAAGACTCAAAACATCACCGAGGGTGCTGATGCTGAAGAGAGCAATTGGGACATAAAGCACCCGTTGGTGCCTTCCAATAATATCCCTGGAGAAGTAGGATGATAGGAGTGAAAGGATTCATGAGGCAAGGGGCCTCATAGGCACACATTGATTGAATCCAACATTTTAAGTGAGAGATGGTGATGGCAGATCTGATAGTTATGACACTTGCTGAGTCAGATCAGAGAGTGGTTAAACTTGGCTTTTGCTCTTGTGTTTTATGATTTGTGTAATATCTGTGATAAAGAAGGTACCCTTTGATCCCATCACCAGTAAAGAGTATGATGGGTTCAAGCGACTGGGAGGAGGTTCCCCAGGAAGTACTGGGAATGAATATTCATCAACGGGACTTGGTGTTGGTCCCTTACAGGAAATACAAATGTTCCAATGAGGATTATCACAGTAATAGCAA